>CM077249.1:31661140-31671140 GCA_039654775.1 Spinibarbus caldwelli
CTGTAATTAATCACCAAACAGAAAGCTGAGTTTTCTGAGACCCTGCGTCTGTTTCTCATTGAATTCGTCTGCGGCTCCTCTGTGAAATAGAGCATCTCCACGTCTTCAGCGCTTTCTTCAGACAGCCCACCTACTGAAATACTTCAGCCTGCCGTCTCTTTTTTCCCAGAAAACATCTGGCCCCGCACAGCGCTAACAAATCAAGCAAAGTAGGTTTCTGACATGCGAAAAGAGAAGAGGCTGTGATGAGAGCTCTTTGGCCGCGCGGCGTATATATCGTCTTCCCTCTCGTGTCAGTAATGTGTAAACATACATTTGTCCCGCGTCGACACTCTCTAACCGGTTTATCCAGACAGAATCCTCCCGTCTTTCTTCTTCTTCTTCTTTTCTGGATGCTCTCTGCTCGTTTGCAAATACCAAACATCATGTGTCAGGTTCCTCTGGCGTCTGCTTTCTGTCAGAGAGTGAAGCGGCGAATGGAGAGCACTTGTAAGGTTTTAGTTGGACCGGACGCTGTCTAACACTCTTGAAGTGTTTCAGCGGTAGCGGCTCGAGCTGATGGATGTGCTGCTCGACACACAGACATGTTTAACACACACTGGAGCTTCAGCAACCGCTGTAATGAACTACACTGTATACTACAGCCGTCAGACAGCATTCAGACTCATCTGCTTATACTCACATATGTGACCCTGGAGCACAAACGCAGTCATAAGTAGCACAGGTATATTTGTAGCAATAGCCAACAATACATTGTATGGGTCAAAATTATCCATTTTTCTTTTATGCCAAAAATCATTAGGATATTAAATAAAGATCATGTTCCATGAAGATATTTTGTAAATTTCCTACCGTAAATATATCAAAACTTCATTTGGACAACTTTAAAGGCAATTTTCTCAATATTTTGATTTTTTTGCACCCTCAGATTCCAGATTTTCAAATAGTTGTATCTCAGCCAAATATTGTCCTATCCTAACAAACCATACATCAATGGAAAGATTATTTATTCAGCTTTCAGATGATGTTATGAATCTCAGTTTCAAAAAAAATTTACCCTTATGACTGGTTTTGTGGTCCAAGGTCACATTTGATCAGATCTCAATGAATTGTAAACTTGTAAAGCCACTGTATTATTATTTCATATATACGTTTCTAAGGCCTAAACATGATCTAAACTTTGCTGTTTCACACTCAATCTCCTCCATGCCTTCTGTCTCTGATTGATAGTTTAGAGTTTTTATCCAGTCAAAGCTCTTTTAGTGTAATTGTACAAACGTCATGTCTTCACGTGTCTTTCTGCGCCTCAAATCTTGACTGATTTTTCTCAAGTAAACTTCAGAATAACTGCAGTCATATTTCCAGATGAACACTTACTGGACTGAAGCAGCTCAGCTTTACTTGATTCTCCATCAATCATGTTTTAGTCTCAAATCTGATCATCAGGATCTTTTGAGGAGCGTTTGTTTCCAGAAGCTTTACTTTCACTGTTCCTCAGCGGAGGAATGATCTTCATCTCACATCTTCTGAGGAGCGTTTATTTCTTCATCTCTCAATCAGCATTGCATTGCATTACACTACCAGTCAAAAGTTTTTGAACAGTAAGATTTTTAATGTTTTTTAAAGAAGTCTCTTCTGCTCACCAAGCCTGCATTTATTTGATCCAAAGTACAGCAAAAACAGCAACATTTTGAAATATTTTTGCTGTTTAAAATAACTGTTTTCTATTTGAATAAATTTTAAAATGTAATTTATTCCTGTGATCAAAGCTGAATTTTCAGCATCATTACTCCAGTCTTCAGTGTCACATGATCCTTCAGAAATCATTCTAATATGCTGATTTGCTGCTCAAGACACATTTTTTATTATTATTATTATTATTATTATTATCATCATCAGTATTTAAAACAGTTCAGTACTTTTTTTTTTTCAGGATTCTTTGATGAACAGAAAGAGCCAAAGATCTGCATTTATCTGAAATAAAAAGCTTTTGTAACATTATACACAATACCATTCAAAATCTTGGAGTCAGTATAGTCTTTTATTTTTTTTGAGAAAAATTATAGAAATTAATACTTTTAGGATGCTTTAAATTGATCAAAATTGATGATAAAAACATTTATAATGTTACAAAAGATTTCTATTTCAGATAAATGCTGTTCTTCTGAACTTTCTATTCATCAAAGAAGCCTGAAAAAATTCTACTAAATGATAATAAATGTTTCTTGAGCAGCAAATCACCATATTAGAATGATTTCTGAAGGATCATGTGACACTGAAGACTGGAGTAATGATGCTGAAAATTCAGCTCTGATCACAGAAATAAATTACAGTTTAAAATATATTCAAATAGAAAACAGTTGTTTTAAATAGTAAAAAATATTTCAACATGTTACTGTTTTTACTGTACTTTGGATCAAATAAATGCAGGCTTGGTGAACAGAAGAGACTTCTTTAAAAAACATTAAAAATCTTACTGTTCAAAAACTTTTGACTGATAGTGTATATGTGTGGATCATTTCAATCTCATCTTACTACGACATATTATTGGAGATATAGAGTGGCCACTGATATTTAGATCATTTTATGTCAGTATCTGCTGTACTCTTATAAAGATCTCATTGATTTGCATCACAAGCATCAGAATTTCATCTTAAATATCAGCATCTGCAGCAAATTCATATTTTTGCTCAGTTTGTCTCTGAATAAAATTGAGCTGTTTTTCCTCCATATTCTCACGAGATCAGAGTCATAAAATCCTGATGAATCAAATATGATGCAAAACATGCAAGGTTTTTTTTTTAGATTTTAGTCTAAACTGTTCCATTTCAAAACATTTGATTGTCCTTTACATTGTTATTATTCTGTGATAATTTCTTGTGCTGCTTGTTTCTATGTCTCTTGTTCCATCATCATGTTGTTTTCACTATGAAAGATACAGGAGGCTGAGAACAAATACAGGCAGCTGGAGAAGGAGTTCCAGCAGTACAGAGATCAGCAGAACGTCCGGCCTGAGGTCCGTCTGCAGTCAGAGATCAACCTGCTGACCCTCGAGAAGGTCAGAGACCCTAAACCCTGACGAGAGCGGAGGCTTTCAGGCTTTCGTGCCGTATTATATGGAGTCTGTCTTGAGAATCATCTGTGTTTTTATTATCAGGTGGAACTGGAGCGTAAACTGGAGTCAGCGACTAAATCTAAACTACATTACAAGCAGCAGTGGGGACGAGCACTGAAGGAGCTGGCCAGATTTAAACAGGTAAGACTAACAGGTTAACTATCCAAAAATCAGTTTGGACTCAGGCTTTGTAGTTTTAACCTGTCAAACCAGATCAGATTATTTTGTGCATAATTGTGAAAAAATGAAATGAACTGAGTCAGTCTCGTGAAAATGTGTCCTCAAATTTCACCCTAAAAAATATAATTTGCATAAAGTAAATGAAGCCTGTTTTAAGGATCATTAAGACATTAACTCCAGATTCTTATGACTATAATATGTCTCATGCTAGCTTTGGAATTGGTTTGTAATTCTCATTCACAATTGTATTTTTTACTGTATTCAAGTTATACTAAAATACACTGAAATACTTAAAAAAAAACATATATATATATAATTTATACAAAATATTATTATATGTTTGTGTGTGCGGGTTTTATTTTATTATAGTTTATATATTTACTTAAATCATATATGTTTTACGTATTTTAAAATGTATAAATATATAAAAATATTGTAAAATTATAAAATGTTTATAAATATATGAAGTTTATTTGCAAAGACAGATAACTCAATTTTTTTTAATTTTCAAAAATCATGTTTTTTATTATGTTATCATGTTTTTAATGTGGTTTATTGTGTTAGTTAGCTGTATTTTTTTAACCTAATCAAAATAACCCAACTGCATTTTGATTGAGATGAATTGGAATGCACAATGAAAAAACATGATTTTTGAAAATTGTTAAAAACAGGAGTTATCTGTCTTTGCAAATGAACTAATATATTTATTCACAATTTAAGTTACTCTATAATACTTAAAAATATATTAAAAAAACATAAATATAAATAAAAAATGTAAAATTGTGTGTGTATGTATATGTATGTATGTATGTATGTATGTATGTATGTGTGTGTATGTATATATATATATATATTATTTATATACACACATTTCAGCATAAAGTCAGTATAACAAACACTGTCATGGTGCATTAACACTTTAGCATTTAAAATGTGTCTTTTTCACATGAGTGAGAATGAGATTCTTGTGCATTACAGTTATGAGAATGTGCTTCAGTGTCATGAAAATAATGTTGCAATGTAAAAAATCTTAATTGCTCTAAAAGTAGTCTGGAGTTTACGTTCTGGATCCAATCAGGCTGCAGGCTCTCGCATGCGTTCATGCCGGTCAGAACCAGCTCAAGACTAATGGACCAGTTCACTGCATTAAAGCAGACGTGGATGTGAGTTCTCATGGAAAAAGCCCTGCGAGTGAGCATTGAGAAACGGTTAGCTGTCACGAGCTGCGCTGAAACATTGGGCCGCTTCTCCAGTGAACTCTGTACGGGACGAAGGCAGAATAAACAGAGGCGCCGCATGGAGCTTATCAGCCTGCTAATAACTGTTACAGACACAAACCAGCTGGAAAGGCCCAAGACTCGCCTCTCCTTTACTTTCAAGTGCCAGATATATATAAAGAAAACAGCTGATGATTTATGGAGCTCCGAGGCCTCCATAACTTAATATGATATTGAGCTATAAATCAGGCTTGTATTATGTTCAACATTAAACATCTGAATATCAAGTTGGCTTGTTGAAAGATCGATGGATGAATTTAAGTGGATAGTTTTTCACTGAAATAATCTCGTATTCTCATGTAACTTAGTAGAAAGACTAAACATACACTGCTGTTCAAAAGTTTGAGATCAGTATGATTTGTCAAGTCTCTTCTGCTCATTAAGGCTGCATTTATTTGATCAAAAATACAGGGAAAAATAGTGACATTATTAGAATTAAAATAACTGTTTTCTATTTTAATACACGTTAAAATGTAATTTATTGCTGTGATAGAAGCTGAATTTTGGTATTGGTCAATAATCATTTTTATATAAATGAAATGAATGTACTATATTTTATTTTGGTATTGTTATAATCTTTTGTATTTTTAGGGGATTTTATGGTTCTAGATTATATTTTTTGGAATAATTATGATCTATTTATTACCTCTTAACCACTTTTTGAGCATAGACCTGAAAATGACATTTCCATCTTAAACAAAAATCTTAAGTTTGGTCTCTTTATAAGAAGAAATCTGGCAGATTATTGCTGAAAAAGTTTAAAAAGTAAAACAAAAAAGTTCTAGTTTGTTTATTATGAAAAATGCACAAAAATATATTTTTTTAAATTTTATATGAAATATATATTTTCCAGAAAGTTTTACTCTAAAACTGTGAGAAAACCAAAGATAAATCTAAGCAAATCAAGTTGTATTCCAAATCTGAGGTTGATACCTCAAAAAAATCCCTTTTTTTCAATTTGAACACATCCTTGCTAATATTAATTAATCAGTAAAATATTAAATTTAAAAAACAAATGCAAAAAACTTTTGAACAGTAGTGTGTAATGTTACAAAAGATTTCTATTTTAAATAAATGCTGATCTGTTTACATTTTTTTTTCCATCAAAGAATCCTGAAAAAAGTATCACAGATTCCAAAAAAATATTAAGCCGCCAGCATTAATAATAAATCAGTATATTAGAATGATTTCTGAAGGATCATGTGACACTGAAGACTGGAGTAATGATGCTGAAAATTCAGCTTTGATCACAGAAATAAATTACAGTTTAACAGATATTCACATAGAAAACGTTTATTTTAAACTGTAATAATATTTCACGATTTTTACTGTATTTCTGATCAAATAAAAGAGCAGAAACGACTTCTTTCAGAAACATTAAAAATCTCACCGACCCCAAACACCATTGTATGTGCAGGCAGCAAAGGGCACGTTTAGCACAGATTTCACTAGAGATGTGCTGTGACGGATCTGTCGGCTCTGTTTGGGGTTTCTGGGTGAATTTCCCAGGTCTCAGCGAATCTCTCCAGAAAACTGCTCTTGAGTTGCGTCTGGCGTCGGGTCATTCGCTGGTCACTCCAGACACGTATTTACAACAATCAGCTGCTATTAGTGCGGACGCTCACGTCACACACCGCAAACACAACTCTGGGAACCTCGAGAGCCGCAGATAGCGAAGGAAACTCCTCAAAACGTCAGGATAATTGTGTTTCTGTGTGGTTTCCTTCAGCAAATGTTTGGCTGTAAGTCAAGGCCACATCTAAGTGTTTGTTTTTCTTGCACTTTTGACTGCAGTGAATGTTTTAGCATGTTGTAATGCTTCAGGAAAACTGCAGATGAAATGAGATTACCACAAACACATCATCAATAACATCAGGCTGGTTTGAGTTTTCACAGACGCTCTGTATTGATGTGCGCTGCTGGAAAACTCAGATTTCACCTTTCACATTAAAACGGGAGACCAGAACCAGCGATCGAGGAGACGTCCTATAAAAATAAGCAGTTATTGTGTGTGTGTGTGTGCGTGTGTGTGTGTGTGTGTGTGTGTGTGTGTGTGTACGCATGTGTGCGCATGAGTGTGTGTGTGTGTGTGTGTGTGTGTGTGTGTGTGTGTGTGTGTGTACGCATGTGTGCGCATGAGTGTGTGTGTGCGTGTATGGCGCTCAGCCGGTTCCTTTAATATAACGTAACATGCACTCGTTTCACTGATCGTCTCACTTTTTTTGTAGTTTTTAGTGTGTCTGTCTTTACATTAATTATATTAAATATAAATATATTAATATATAATAATAATTTAGACAATAATTTATAATAATAATTTAGACATTTATTTTTATTACACTCTTTGTAAAAGTATAAAGGTAACATAAAAAGTAGAACAAGCCTCCCAAATAACAAATGTCTCTGAAAGGAATCCTTTAGTGAAGTTTGTGTTGCTTATAGGTAGGCTATACTCATGTCATTTAGTTTTATGAAATCCTTTTTTAAATTTTTTACATTTGGGAGTTATTGTGTTTTTATCTTTTACATTTTTAATGTAGCCAACAGCACTTCACTGATAGCCAACCCGTCGATCACAATCGTCTGTTAGATCTGAGACTGTTGCTGTAAAATAATAATAAAATACATAGAAAAATATAGGCAATTATGCCTGATTAATGTTCAGTTTTTCAAACACCTCTCTTCTTTGCTTTATTTTACATTTAAAATGTAATATTAGGATTCTTTGAAGAATAAAAGAACAGCACTTATTTTATTATTCATTTTCCTTTCTTTTTTGGAAAAAAAAAATTATTTTATTCAGCAATAATGTTAAATTGATACAATTTCTGTATTTTGAATAATAATCTTGCAGGACTCAATCAATCAATCCTGTAAAAATATCACAGAAAAACTTTAAGCAGCACAATTGTTTCCGACGTTGAGTGTGTGCGTGTGAGTGAGTGCGTGTGCGAGTGCTTGTGCGTATGTGTGAGTGTGTGTGCGTGTGTGTGCGTGTGTGTGTGTGAGTGCGTGCTTGTGCGTGTGTGTGTGTGAGTGCGTGGTTGTGCGTGCAAGTGTGTGTGAGTGCGTGTGTGAGTTCTTGTGCGTGCGTGCTTGTGCGTGAGTGTGTTTGTGTGTGTGTGAGTGTGTGTGTGAGTGCGTGTGCGTGAGTGAGTACATGTGTGAGTGCTTGTGCGTGAGAGTGTGTGTGAGTGTGTGATTGTGCGTGCGTGCTTGTGCATGCATGTGTGTGAGTGCGTGTGTGTGAGAGTGCGTGAGTGCTTGTGCGTGTGTGTGTGTGAGTGCGTGCTTGTGCGTGTGTGTGCATGTGAGTGCTTGTGTGTGTGCGTGTGAGTGCTTGTGAGTGCTTGTGCGCGTGTGAGTGCGCGTGTGTGTGAGTGCGTGCATGTGTGAGAGCGTGCGCGTGTGAGTGCGTGCGTGAGTGAATGTGTGTGAGTGCGTGCTTGTGAGTGTGTGTGTACATGTGAGTGAGTGTGTGAGTGCTTGTGTGTGTGTGTATGTACTTGTACAGCTATCTTTGTGAGGGCTGGTTTGAGTTTTAGAGCATCGGAGTGAGGACAAAATTGTAAAGTGAAGTCGGTCCTCACTTTCTGAGAGCCCTTTAAAGGCCTGTTTGAGGGTCAAGACTTGGTTTTAGTGGTCAGGTTATAATTGGGTAAGGGTTTGGGTGAGGCACTTAGTTCTGATGGGTAGGGTTAGGGTAAGGAGCTAGAGATTGCATTGTTTCAATCAATGTCCTCACAAAGATAGCTATACAGTTATGTGTGTGTGTCTGTGTTTTATCATAACACATTTGACAGAGACTATTTCAAAAACATTCCAAACACTACTGACATTGTAATTGTAATTATGGCTTTGAACTCTGTATTTGTCATTGAGGATGGCTGTTGTTTTGATCTGTATTTAGATACCTGCTATATTTCCAAACTGCTGAAATATCAGCCATTGGTTGTAGCCATCCATCAACTTGACTATCATTGTAAGTTAATTACCCTAGTATTTGGAAGTTTAGGTCATGTACATAATAATGTGATTAGAGGGTTGCAGTTAGGGGATTGCAAAAAAAGAAAGCAAAAAGACTCACAAAATTCTGTTCAGTTTCAGCCATTATAGGGAGTGTGCAAATATGGAAACGAAGATGTTTGTCTATCCTTGAGTGTTAAATGTCATAAATATAAGGACTTGTGAATGTTAGCCATGTATACCTGTCATCTTTCAAAACGACTTCCCAGAGTATTTAGATTCTGTTTATTGTTGCTTGTCTTTTGGATCCAAATAAAAGGAAAGTGTGTGTGTGTGTGTGTGTGTGTGTGTGTGTGTGTGTGTGTGTGTGTTTAGCGCGAGCAGGAGAACGCCATGACACGCCTGAAGAAGCAGCAGCAGGAGCTGGAGCACATGAGGTTACGCTATCTGGCCTCTGAAGAGAAGGAAGTCGTCAAGAACGAGAAACATGAGCTTCAGGACATCCGTAACGAGCTGAACAGGTAAAAAACGCTGCACAGATGCCAACTTCTGCTGCTTTCAGTCACTTGTGTTGATTTCAGTCACTTATGTGTGAAAATAAAGTGTTTGATAAATAAAAAAAAAACTAGGGCTGCATGATGGTTATCCAAAATAAAATCAAAACTATGGCTCATTAAAACTCAAAGGCTGTGGTTTATTTAAGATTGTACTACGGGGCCGTTGAATGCTTGAGTCTGATTGGCTGACGAACATTCTAAGGTGTGCAATTATTTTCATGGAAACATACAGCGAACGTAGTTCCAGGCAGCTCTTGACCGCATTACAGTTCCATATCACTTCACCAAATGATTTCAGTTATTTCAAAGGTCTTACAACAGCAAAATAACCAAAACCCACAGTGACACTGGCCAAACACATAAATATAGTGAGCAATAGGATAAAAACGACAGATGTTTTGCCACAAAGTTGCGTTTATTATGTACGTAAAGCACATACTCTATTTCTCCCGCCCTCTCTCTCTTTTACAGACGCACAAACAGTTTACACACATGGAAACATACGTGCTAATGTTGTTAGCGCTACTCTGACGATTTTATCAGTACAGTAGTTTAGCAACTTAAAAGTTAAATGACAACGACGCTGTTCTTGAAGAAAATGAACTTTCACCATTAGTATGGACGCTGCTGCCGAACACTGTTGAGAAATGCTCAGACTCAGAGAGGTAATTCACATGCTTTATCTCTCTCTCTCTCTCTCTCTCTCTCTCTCTCTCTCTCTCATATAACTTAGTTATTAACTGCCTTAGTCTGCTATCAACGGCTCAATCCTCAATCCTCTGTTACTAGGTCTAAAATGACGTTTTGGAATTAGCAATGGAGGCGTGGGATGAGATGCGTAAGAAATTAATCCTACTCGCAATATGTTTTAAGTACAAATCCGGACGAATGCCTTGAAATATATC
>CM077249.1:31676140-31806140 GCA_039654775.1 Spinibarbus caldwelli
CTGGTGTTGAGAAAGACTATAGCTGTAGAGTCTGAGCTGCTGAACGTCACAGTAAAGCTCATCTTCAGTCTGTGCTGAAGCTCTGCTGCTCTTTTTCTGCATCTGGAGCTGATAGTGATGTTCAGACCTGCAGCACTTATGAGGACAGTCCATCAGACACGGTTTACACAGCTGATAGAGACACGCTTTCATTCATCAACCTCAACACTGACTGCTCTAAACATGCTTCAGCTTCTTACATAACATATGCTTTCTCTCTCTCTCTCTCTCTCTCTCTCTGTGTCTCTCTCTCTCTCTCTCTCTCTCTCTCTTTCTGAGGAAAACGCTGAAAAGCAGGAGAGTTTTTATTTTAAAAAATATAAGATATTTTCTCACCTCAGGCCAAAAGTAGCAGGTCAATAATGGGAATTATAATGACTGAATAAATTCTGATGTCATTCTGTCTTGTAAAGCACATTATCATTATTCCCCTAATTTATTCAGTGCATCGTTCATTTCCTCTGGTGCTGTTATGATTGTAACAGTAATACACTTCATGCAAATCATATGTATAATTCTTCGCAATATAAAAATCCCACAAAAAATCACCTCATCATTGAAAGCATATTCATAATCAGTTAAACAGATAAAGATGTTTACACTCAAAATGTAAGCTATTGTTTTCTGTAAACGTCAGTAGTTTTTTTTTTTTTTTTTTACAATAACTGGTTTGAATTATTGAACGTGAGATTTAAAAAGACTTGAAGAGAAATGTTTTTGAACCACATGGTAAAAAAAAAAAAATGTTCACCTACCTCAAAATGTCAGAAACAGCAAGTCATTTGCATTAAAGAAAATAAAGCAAAAGAATTACAAAAAAAGCAGATCAGGACAAGCAAAATTTCAGTGATGGAAAATGTCAATTACCCATTAAACTGCAGTGGTGATGAATGAAGTCATGCACATTCAAATGAAATGCAGTCACTTATAAATGATTATTTTCTTTCTGTTATGCAAATGATTTGCTCTTTCTGACATTTTGAGTGACAACAGTTTTTTGACTACATGATTCAAACACGTTTCTCTTGAAGTCATTAATTAAAACCAATTATTGAACAAATCATACTGACCATTTTTACAGATTTTTTTTTTTATTATTATTAAATTCTGAATGTATGAATGTAGAGGGTTTGCATCAGACCTTTTTAGTCCAGCTTTCCTGTAATGTCATTTAAAAAATATAAAATAGATCATATTATAAATATTTCCTGTTCAAAATTTTGGTTCATTAGTTTGTTCTTGCCTGTAAAAACTTTAAACTGCATTGATTTGTTTGGGTAATATCAATTAAACTGATATATATATATATATATATATATATATATACACATATATATATATATATATATATATATATATATATATATATATATACACATATACATATATACATATATACATACACACACACACACATATATATATATACATATACACACACACACACACACACACATATATATATATATATATATATATGCAAATTCGATAAATAATATTAATTATTTATATTTATAGAATTATTCAATTATTAACAATATTAACATATGTACATATAAAATTAATTTTATATATTTATTTTAGATTAATTATAAGTATATAATTATAAAATAATATCTCGTCATTTAAATAATACATATAAATATTTCTAATTATAAAATTATGAACAATATTAAAGGGGTCCTATTATGCTCTTTTACAAAGTCTTGATTTTGTTTTGGGGGTGTACTAGAACATGCTCTCATGCTTGGTGGTTTGAAAATCGCATTATTTTTCACATAATTTACATTATTACAATACCTTCCTCCTCAGCCTGGCACAAACGGTTCGATTAGTTCCAGGTTTGATGAAGGCCCGCCTTCCGAAAAATGAAATGTGTTGTGATTGGTTAGCTGTCCCAGTGCCCAGTGGCAAACAGCTTAGACGGTGTTTCGGTGCCCCGCCCCTTGCCAAAACAGCAAGTTCAGTCAATATTGCCATATCAATTCAGACCCCGAGAATACTGAACGAGGATCGCGCAGAACCTGTGCACGCACGGATATTGCAAGACATATTAAAGTGGTAATATTATTGTTTTTGGCTAAATCACGTTTTAGATAGGATGTCAACAACAGCTTAAAAATAACTGCATTTACTATGTACAGAAAAGTGCAACGGTAATATGTATTATGTTTATTGTTCTTTAATTCTAACATTATAACATGAATTGCAGTGAAACTGTTATACAGTTGAATTTATTTATACCATAGTCCCACAGAGTTACACTATTTGTGGCAGCATATATATGCAAATTAATTCTCTGCCAGCGGGAGGCGCTGTTGGAGCGGGAGAGAGCGAGGTTTCCCCGGTAACGCTGCACACAAAGCAGAGCTCCGCTCACAAACACTGCTTTATCAGACATTACAAGCAAGATGAAATGAAAATGACATCCAAAATTTTCTGAAGACAGTCGGTTTCCATCAGAAATACAGTGATATAAAAACACCCGCAATGGGTTTTGATTTTGAAACGTGCATTCAAATTTCCAGAGGCGGGATTTATTTTAATCATATTCTAATTGGCCAATTTGTGATGTCACAAATACAGGAAATCAACTTTGTAGTCCAAACAATATTTCATGTTTTTTAAAAACGAAATATCTCCCTTTGGAGTGGACTTTGAGATTTGTAACTTTGTAGATCTTTTTATGCCCAAACATACACACTACACACTGACTAAATTTCAAAAAGTGAAAAGGCATAATAGGACCCCTTTAAGACATATATACAACTATAACATTTTCTAATTAACTTAAAATTAATTATAAGCAGTGGTGTATAAAGTACCTGAAAGCCATACTCAAGTAAAAGTACAGATATCTTACTAAAAAATGACTTTGGTAGAAGTTGAAGTCACCGTTTAGAATATTACTTGAGTAAAAGTCTTAAAGTATGTGATATTTATTGTACTTAAGTACGAAAAGTATTTTTTAAATCTTAAACGTACTTAAGTATTGAAAGTAAAAGTACAAGTAAATGCAAAATGGCAAAGAAGCAAATAAATATATATAAAAAATATTCATACAGCTTGAGTAGCAAGATTGTGTTCAATTTTAACTCTTTCTTCCATTTTGTATTTTTGGGTGAGAATAAGAAGAACTTCATCCGGTACTTGGTGTCTTTTATTCCAACATAAGAAAACATTTCTGGAATCTGCATCTGAAATAACATTTAGATGTATTTACACAGTTTATGTATCTCAGAGGGGACATGGATGCATTTAAACTGCAGTTACAGATGTATAAATAGGCCTAATGTTTTGTTTTTAACATAAAACGTTGAATACTGATATTTGAAATAATTTAAAACATGAAATAGTCGAAATGTGAAATTAAAACCGCCAGTAGGTGGCAGCAAGTGACTGTTAATGAGTGAGTCATTGAGATTCAACTGATTCATTCAAAAGACTGATTCATTCAGACACAAAGCATTTGACTGTGTTAATGAGTGAATCACTGAATCATTTATTCAACCGATTTGTTCAAAAAGCTGATTCATTCAATAAGTAAACACCGTCCATTGCTCAGAGACGCGAAACAGTGCTGTGATCTTTGTTTGGAACTATTTTCATTTGCAAAATTGAGCAAAAACAAGCAATATTATGTCTAAAATGTAAGTCAGTTATTTCTTTACTGAACTTGTATAAAATGATTATTAAATGTGTTCATGCTGATGTCTGCAGAAAACTGTACTCATTGTGTGATATAGATATAGAAGTTAACTATATTAAATTACATAAATATAAAAAGCATACAGAAGCATTTTTGCTGTCTACAATTTCGAATGCCTGGAATTTTGAGTTTTAATAGACTTATAAATCAACGTGCATGCACTCTGTGTGTGATTTGGTGATATAGCCTATTTGAAAATGTCAGATCGCACATCATTACAACAACACTTACCATATTATCGCAGGCGATGCTGTATCGCACACCCCAGACTCGACTTGAGTGAAAAATGAAATCATCCGCAGTTGTGCGCGTACTTGTTTGCACGAGCAAAGGTGTTTAACTTGCAAACGCCAGACCACTGATTCGTCAAACCTGCTTTCCTGCAGTCTGTGTTCTTCTGACTATTTTGTAGTAAGTAACGAATATGCTTCGGGGAAATGTATCGGAGTAAAAGTATACATTTTAATTAGGAAATGTAGTGGAGTAAATGTAAAAGTTGGCTGAAATATAAAAACTCAAGTAAAGTACAGATACTCCCAAAAAATACTTATGTACTGTAACGAAGTATTATTACTTCGTTACAATATACCACTGATTATAAGTACCAAACTATATAAATTATTTATTTATTTATTTTGCATTAACCAGAGAGAAAATGACATCTTATGTGACCTCAAAGTGACCCATAATTGATATTTGTCTGAATGTAAATGAAGAAACATGACATTCAGGTTTCTGTGTTTGTGTTCATCACTTCAGACCCTCGAAACAAATGAACATCTCTGTTCATCTCTGTTCTCTGAAGCCATAATAAGCTTATTACAGCCCTTTATGAACTAATATTATTGTAAGTGTTCCTCTTAACTTGGCCCTTTTTTCAGTGTAAGAAAAACAGGCAGCTGCTGGCAGTGTAAGTGCTTTCATGTGGTTTATCATCCGCATGTTTCCAGCAGTCTTATTATTCTAATGCGCTCATGATGGTTTCACAAATACTTTCCTGAACTCATGAACTTAGATCCGAGTGTTGAAAACCGCGTTTGACGTTGATGATGTTTCTCCTACCGAACGGCTCCTCAGAGACCTGCCGCCGCTTTCTTAACATGAGAGTCGCTCCTCATTACAGCTCTAACGAGTTACTGTAAAAAACTAATTAATTACTAGTTACTAATTACACCTTCAACAGTGTAATTAGATGACCATACTAATTACTCTCTCTTAAAAGTATTGCATTACTTAAAATTTAAGCAATTTTATATTTGAAAGAATTAACATTTAGTTTCATGTCTATCCCTGTATTGTTTAACTTGATATGCAACTTCATCCAGTTGAACAACATGAAACTGCTCTTTTAATTCTTTCAGATAAATAATATAAAATTGCATAAATTATTCTTGAACTGTCCAAAGCATTTAAAGGGAAAAGGTTACATTAAAAACATCAATTTTAATATTAGATATTACATTCTGATGTTAAATCCACTATTGTTTTATATAGAATTACTCTTAAAAATAAAGGTTCTTTATTGGCATTAATGGTTCTATGAAGAACCTTGAACATCCACACAGAAAAGGTTCTTTATAGTCGAAAAAGGTTCTTTAGATTTTTAAAATGTTCTTCAAAATTGTTCTTTTAGGAACTGTTCACTGAAAGGTTCTTTGGAGAACCAAAAATGGTTCTTCTATGGCATCACTGCAAAAACACCCTTTTGGAACCTTTATTTTTAAGAGTGTAGTCTAATGGCCGTTATTTTAACGGTAAAAAAACTGTGAAAATGCTACTGTAAAAACCTGTTAAATGGTTAATGGTAAGTTCCCCTAATATATACAGTGAAAAACTGTAATAGACATTTCAGCCAACTTTACAGTAAAATACCGTTTTTGGAAGTGAAAAAGAATGTATAATTTACAGGTAAAAACCGTAAATTGATGTTCTCAGAATTCCCTGCATTGCATTTCAAATTTGATGTTTTTTCTTTGAAATAACTATGCTGCTTCTTAGTTTTTTCTTATCAGTTATGTTTATTAGGGTTGTATGTTACATCTAATGTTGTTAAATTATTGTTTATTGCATATTTCAGTTTTATGAGTGTCACCATGATGGTGTTTAGTGTTTGTGTGAATAACATTGTGCACCTTCTATATATATCTATATATATTAGTATTGCCCTTCTCAGCTTATGGAAAAGCTGCTTGTGGTGAGCTTTGGTTCATCATGTGACTTTCTCATCACCACCTGATTTTGATGGTTATCAGTGTATGTACAAAACAGATTTCAGAACTTCAATAGCTTGGTATATTAACATTACATCAGTTAAAAAACATTTTTTAATTGTGAATTTAAGTTAAATCCATAAACTCTAAAACGTTGCTACCATATTTTTTTACGGTAAAATTCTGGCAACCACAGCTGCTGTTTTTTTACCGTAAATTTTTAGGGGATTTTTTAAATGCAATTACATCAGAAGTAACTAATTCAAGTACAGAAAAATTAAGAGTAATCCCTTACTTTACTTTTTCAAGGAAAATGTAATTAAATTACAGTAATTAACTACTTAGCAATGCATTACACCCAACACTGCGAGTGGCGTAACGAAATCGAACGTTTCTCACAGACTCTACATGTTTTCAATTAGACTTTTTGGAGAAGTTTAGGTTTAGGAAAGTCCAAGTTTCTTGCTAATTGCTTGTGAAAGTGTGACCTCAGAGCAGGAAATTCCAGAGTGAGCCGAAAACCCACGGGGCGCGTTCACATGTATGTTTTGAAAATAATAATTCTCATCTGATCATTTGTTTGGCCTGCGGTTCACAGGTCTCTGTTCCCATGGCCGAGCGTAGTGATTGATGCTCCACATCTCAGCTATTTATTTTACAAATGCGCGACGCTCCGCTGGGAACAATATGCCAGAACTGGGAATGCTCTGCTGTCTGAAGAATTATTAAAATGCTTGTGCAAGAGAAAACAGGTGGACGCGGACACTTTCCCCAAACCGCAGACGGGAACGTCACCATGTTCAGACGGAAATAAATTCTCCACACTCGTGATGTTGTGCTGAAAAACTGGTAATGGCTATGGTGTCACGGGTCAAATTGCATTGGTTTCCTTGCAGTGTAAGAAGTATTTAGTACTTCCTCTAACTTCTTTAAAGTCTGGCTTTCAAACCTTTGTGAGGGTAAAAGAAGTTTTTCCACACTTGTTTTTAGTGCTGCAACAAACTAATAATTGAAATCCCCACAAAAAAAAAAAAAAAACGGAATTTTTGACTGTGAAAGTAAATCAGATAAACACATTTTCTGGCCAAAATCTATTTTCAATTGAAGATAAATATATATATATATATATATATATATATATTATTATGATTATTATTATTATTATTATTATTTTTTTTTTTTTTTAATTTGAAATATATTTAGTTTCAACCTTAAAAAAATTTCAGGGGCAAAAAGAAGAAAAAAAATCTGTCTTACAGTAGCCTACATTTACACCAGGCAAATGTGGATGGAATAGCATACTAGAGATCAAAACTAAATTAATGATGATTTAATTATTTTATATATATAAAATATTGTATATATTGTAAAAAAAAAAAAAAAATATATATATATATATATATATATATATATATAGTAAAAAAAAAAAGCAGTCATAAAAATACAAAAATATTACATTATTGTATATTACATCATATTAATAATGATAAACAATACAAATATATATATATATATATATATATATATATATATATATATATATATATATATATATATATTTTTTTTTTTTTTATTATTATTATTATTTTTTTATTTTTTATTTTTTTATTTTTTTGCCATATGGGTTCCTTGGATGATTCAGAAGATAAATCTCAAAAACGTTGTCATGCATTTCATATTTTAGTGTTTGACAAGCAAGGCTACAGCTTTTCTGTTTTTCACATGACTCTGCTGTTTGTGTTGATTTTTGTCAAACTGCATGAAAACCAATGAGGGTCAATAAAGGAGTCAGTATGACCATTACACAAACGCCTTTCCAAAACACATCTGTGTTGAAACACTGCATTCACATTCATAACCCTAAATGACAAACATTCAGCAAATTCAAGAGGAAATAAATAGCTGAAGCAGTATTTCAAGCGTGGGTTTTAACACAACATTTCCCATGAACGAGAAATAAATCAGCATCTCATTCGTCTTCATCTCTCAGAAACAAACTACAGTCACTAAATGCCCCGAAAAGCCTTGAACTCTAATAATTGTGTGTAATGGGCAGCGGAGGGACATCCAAAGACTACAGCCGAACCAGGAGGCCGAACTATATTAAGAAGAGCAGCTATTGCTCTAATATCAGCCGAGCCAAAGCAAACTCAACAAGGCCAGAAAGCGCAGGAATAATGTTGATGTAATACGCTCCGATCGTTCACGCCATTTATCAGCGGCGCGCAAACAAACACGCGACTCCACATGAAAGCTCTAGAAATCAGGCTTTCTGCTGGATCGCTGGAAGAAGGTGTGCGATCATAAATCAGATGCGCTCGGGTCAGACGCGTAACCCACGACAGATGCCCGCAGCTGAGACACGCAGACGCTGGGGACGCGATCTTTTCCCCGCAGACGCCGCAGGGGCCCTGGCCCTAGCCCCGGAGCCGACCCTGATTCATCATCAGCAGCCAGAGACACAGCAGAAAAACTCACAGGCCTGTTCATGAAGAGCAAAACAGCAGTGCATCAGAGACTCCTGACTGAAAATATTGTCAGATTACACTGAAAATGTGTCTGCACATCAGCTTCTAAATAAACAAATACTCAATTGTTACATGTGAAGTATTCATTTGTGACCCTGGACCACAAAACCAGTCATAAGGATCAATTTTTTGAAATTGAGATTTATACATCATCTGAAAGCTGAATAAATGCGCTTTCCATTGATGTATAGTTTGTTAGTAGGACAATATTTGAAAATCTGGAATCTGAGGGTGCAAAAGAATCTAAATATTGAGAAAATCACCTTTAAAGTTGTCCAAATGAAGTTCTTTGCCATGCATATTACTAATCAAAAATTAAGTTTTGATATGTTTATGGTAGGAAGTTTACAAAATATCTTCATGGAACATGATCTTTACTTAATATCCTAATGATTTTTGGCATAAAAGAAAATTGGATAATTTTGACCCATACAATGTATTTTTGGCTATTGCTACAAATATACTTGTGCTACTTATGACTGCTTTTGATTGATCATAGGTCTCACTGATCTGAGCTCACTGAACTTCAGTGAAAAAAGCATTATTTGTGGATAATTTTGGCAATATTCATTCAAGAACTGAGGTATATGAGATCTGATCAGTGAGGCTTAAAATCAGTCAGAGTCAAAAAGAAACACAAAACCTGTGCTAAATTAATCAAAAGATGTTGACAAAAAGATTGAATCCAATGTTTGGTAATATAACACCGCAAGAAATTTTTAACAAGGAACACAACGAGGCTAACAAGGTGGTAGGAAAATCCCCTCAAATTGTCAAATCTTCTTCAAATGTGTCGTAAATTTATTTTCTTGCACTAAAATATTTGGAGGGCAAAATATATTTTTAAATGCTTTTAAAAATATAGACTTTTAAAAAGTTTTATATATCTTTTAAAAATATACAAAAATATATTGGTGGATTTTTTTTGCAAATATATTTTTGGCTTTTTTTTTGCTCTACAAAAATGAAAAAAAAAAAAAGATTTTTTTTTTTTTTTTTTAACTTTATTGGAATTGGATGAAACTTCGCACTGAAGTTTTGGCATTTGGTACTGCAGCCAAACAAAATCTGTTTGAAAGTTCATTTTTGTGAGATCAACCTCAAATTTGGAAAACAATTCGTTTAGATTTATGGCTTTGCTTTTCTCACAGTTTTAGAGTAAAATGTTTTGGAAAATTTATATTTCATACAAAATTTGAAAATAGTACTTTTGTGCATTTTTCATCATAATAAACTTCTATAACTTTTATAACTTCCTAAAAAAAAAAAAAAAATCTGTCATCTCTGACTGAGGGTTAAATATATTTAAAAATAAAATAATTGAAAGAAAACAAGTTGGCAAAAAGATTGAATACAGTATTTTGTTGCAATATAGCATAACGAAAAATTTCACATTTTTTGTAGGCCGGTCATCTTTGACCAGGAACAAGGTGGGGGGAAGAAATACCCAGAAAAGTACAAAAGATTTTGGGGAAAAAAGTTGTTCCACCCTGTGTGAGTAAAGTCACCAAGTTTAGTCCAATTCAACAACACGAAGTAGCATGATCAGGAAAATTAAAATGACCTGAACACAACATGAGGGTTGAAAACTCAGAATCATTTAAGATTCATCAAATACAATCAACCAGTTTAATGTTAATCAAAGTTTGGTCATTACTTTATTCACATGAACATTTTTTGGCCTATGGTGTTTATGTACAAAAATGTTGAAATCATGCAAACTAAAGCTGGATTTGAGCCGAACACAAGTCATGATTATCAGATTCACATGATTCATCAAAACTAAAGAGACTCTGTGTTTAGAAAAGGAGCATAGCTGCATTCAGTGACTTTGGTTTGAGTGAAACATCTCAATGACTTCCATTAAAAAGTGTCTCATAATCATATTAAAGCTCTGGGAAACACAAGATATAAAGTTCATCTGGGAATAACAAAGAAACACATTCAGTCCGCTGTGACTTCAACGGTTTGCCTCACGTGTCGGAAATATTAAATAATCTGAATAGTCAAAAGTGCCAAACAGCATGATATGGGAGAAATATAATATTCAGAATTTACATTTTATACAAAGAGAAGTCATTTTTGGTGAAGCAGTCGCTACCCTTGTAAGTCATGCTGCCTAATGGTGCAATTACACAGATGTGATGTGATTCTGTCCGAACGACACACACGCCTCACAAAGCAGGAAACCACATCTATAGATATATATATATATATACTATATATGAATCATTTTTTGTATGCTGGGCAGACCCTCAACACTGCAAAAAGTGCCATTCTTCCTCTGTATTTTTATCTTGTTTTTCAGTACAAATATCTGTCTTGATTTTGATATATTTTTGATTTTTTGATTTAGATACAGTCAAACCAAAAATGATTCAGACACCAGATATAATTTTTGATATTTTTTTACTAGTGGGTGCAGGACACTATAGTTGATTTATGTAAGTGAGGATAACAAAATAAAGTAAACATATTTTTTGGGTATAATAGACATATTATACCCAAAAATTCTTCATACAGTGCACTACCAGTAAAATTTGGGAGCAAAAATGTGATTTGACACTTTGACCTGAGCATGTTTTGTTACATACCTCTCTATCAAAGTTATCTGACATTATTAAGATGAGTTTGTTCTGACACAGTTTAACTCTTGAGTTCTTCTCATATTTTATTACCATTTTCTAAACTATAGTGAATAAACTCTGATAATGTGAGAAATGTTGAATGTGTCTGAATAAATTTTGGTTTGACTGTATATACAAACACACACACACACACACACACACACATATATATAGTATCTTATTTTTATTAATTACTTAGTGTCTTATTTAATACTTTTTTATTATTAATCATTGTTATTCACTGGAAATGCAAAATGACTTGTTTTTGAGAAAATGATCAAAATGAAGTGAGTTATAAAATAATAAAATATTTAAAAAAAAATAAAATAATCTTTCTGTCTTTCTTTCTTTCTTTCTTATATATCATTGCTATGTTAAATTCATTGTTAAAAAATAATTTGTAAGAATCTGTATTGGAATTTTTGTGCCAATGTAGAAAACTTAATAAAGAGAATATTTAAAAAATAAATAAATAAATAAATAAAAAGTAATTAAAAAAGTAAAATAATAAAATAAAAAATCATTAATTAAAATGTTAAAAAAAAATACTAATGGGCTAAAAAAAATAAATGGAAAACAAATGTCTTTGACCCTATTGGTAGATATTGTTCTTTTATTATTTTAAGCATAAACTCTCTTAATTTCTCAAAAACAAGACTTCTTATCGCATGTCATTTTACATTTCCAATGGTTTTTTTTTTTTTTTTAACTCAATTTTGACCAATATTACCTTAATATCCTAAGTAATTTTGATCTGAAGTAAATGTTTCTTGATTTAAGTTTGTTCAGATATTTGTACGGGGAATCAAGACAGAAATAGTGCTGAAGAACATGTGTTTTTGCAGTTCTGTTCTTCCAAACACAGTCTCATTTCAGGAACTCATGAATAAATAATCTCCCTGTGCCCAATAGCCCCGCCCCCTCTCTGTGCCAGATCGATATCTCTTAACATCTCACTTATTTTATTACTGCTTTTGGTTTTCTGTGTGTGATTGAGAGTTTCTCCGTGGAAATCTTTGGTTTTGCTTAAGTGTCCGTGACATTTAATCATGATTCTCTGTGCCGTTTAATTGCGGCCGGTCAATCAGTTAATCCACCTCGATTGATTCGCTGCTCTCACTGATGGGTTTGCACTCGTTGGGCATCCGCTGGTGTCGACTGAGCTGAGTGGCCTGCGTGAAGCTGCGCTCGCACCGCTCGCACCTGCACACACACATTTTAACAATTTATTTAAGTCCACCTGAAAGAAATCATTCACAGGGACATAAATGTGACCCTGGTCCACAAAAGCCAATTTTGAAAGCTGAAAGCTGAATAAATAATCTTTCCATTGATGTATGGTTTGTTAGGATAGGACAATATTTGGCTGAGATACAACTATTTGAAAATCTGGAATCTGAGGGTGCAAAAAAATCTAAATATTGAGAAAATCGCCTTTAAAGTTGTTCAAATGAAGTTCTTAGCAATGCATATTACTTATCAAAAATTAAGTTTTGATATATTTATGGTAGGAACTTTACAAAATATCTTCATGGAACATGATCTTTACTTACAGTTTTTCTCGATTGCTAAAACACTATAACCAGGCATTTGAACTAAAATTTCAAAACCATAACGCAAATCCCTACATTTCTCAGTGTTTTATTTAGAAAGCACTAGCATTCAATATTGTTCACTCAAGTCTGCACAGTTTGAGCTCAATTAGCTCACAAGTGGACACACTAGGAGTCAGAATTCATCACACACCAATCAGAACCCTCGATGGAGATAAACGGGCCAAAGTCAGCTTACAGTTTTTTCAGTGGCTTTGGTGCATTTCTCAGATCAGAAATGAAATTCTCAAAACTACTTGTTCAAGCTCCACATCATCTAGTCACTTGTGCACATCATAAAAAGTTTCTCATTCTTTTGAACAAGCTGCGATTGCTTTGGTGCATTCATGCAACCGATTATATACATTTGTCTGTGGTTTCCTACATTATCAGTTACTAGTGTCATGTTGCTCAAAATGTATTATATAGTTCTCTGTGCAATAGTCTTACCCCTCAAAAAAATCTAGTTATTAGTTCATCATATAAGTCATTATGATAAATGCAAAATGGTTAATCTAGTTGTCATAAACTGTCAAGAATATTTTCTATACATTTCTGTTAGACTTTTTATAAATTTGCCATGAATTGTTCAAGTGAATCTTGACTTTCACTAATGAAGAGAACATAGATCAACCAATGATAAACCAGTTCTCTGAAACAGCTCAAAGGTGCATCTCATCAACCTTCAATTGGAAAGAATATATAGACAGACGACAACACAAGAGTTACAAATTCTGACAGTGGACTTTCTCATTTTTATTTTCACCTTTGTGCACATATTTCTTTTTCTTTTCTATTTCACAATGACATTGTAATGTGTGTTTTTTTATTTGTTTAGTTTTTTTTTTTTTTTTCTTGGTCAGATCACTAGTAAAAGTGTAACTGTGAATCATATCCAGTCTTTTTCAATCAATATCCCACATACAGTAATGTGCACATTTGTACTTTTGAAATATATGGATAAATATATGGATATATGTCATACATAAGAAGTGCAGCCTTCTGCATTTCAGTACAGTAACTGTCATCCAAACTGTTGCCATAGTTTCCAGCAGGTAATACTAACAGAGAGCACTGTTATATTGACAACATGACTGAGCATCTGGTTTGTGAACAATGACACAAGAACATCAGGCACGCGAGAGGATTTTACCCTGCTGTCTGTCCAGAGCCAGTATAGACTGTGATGTTGAAGAGGTTCTTTGGCCTGTCCCAAACCAAAGACGGGATGCTGGGGCATTATTTTTGTTGTCATTTGCTGTACTCATACTGTACTGTACAGTACATTAAATTGAGGAATAAAACATTTGCGGAGTACCACACTTATTACACCCTTTTACAACCAGCCTGTGTGAGTGTCCTAAACTGTCAAATACAAAAACAAGTAGTCAGCCCTGATAACCCATCTCTGAAATGATATTTAGAAGTGGTTGGTATTTAATGACTTTGGTCATAAAGGCTTCCTCCATACTAGAATCAAAGGTGCATACAACCTCCAAAACAAACACCTCTTTACACTCCACATTAATCACAACAACATCTGCTGTATTAGCAGACAAATGTGAAAAGGATTCAGAGGTACTACTGAGATACTGAAACACACACCCACACACACTCTCACACGCATGCACACACACACACACACACACACCTACACACACACACATACACACACACACACACACACACATGCACACACACACACACACACACACACGTATGCACACACACACATACACACATACACACACACTCTCACGCGCATGCACACACACTCACTCACTCACACACACACACACACACACGTGTGCACACACACACACACGCACACACACACATACACACACATGCATATACACACACACACACACACACATACACTCACACACACGTATGCACACACACACACGCATACACACACACACACACATTCACAGGTCAGACGCGAGTGTAATTGCGGCTCCTGATGATGGGCTCACAGAGAGCCTGTCAATAATGCGTGAGGATGGCGGCCCCTGGAGACTCCTGTCCAGATCTGGCCCCGCATCAGCCTCAGCGACACACAGATCAAGAAGAAATGCTTTCTGAGGATCAAAGCTGACAATCTACTGTTACACAAAACCACAAAATCTGAAGCTGATTTGAGTCTGAAAAGCACACAAAAACTTCATAAACTAAAATAATCATAACATTATTCTCAAACATTCTGTTGTAAGTCGCTTTGGATAAAGGTGTCTGCTAAATGGTCAAAACTTAGCTGAGTTTATGCTTAAAAATATATATACAGTTGAAGACAAAATTATTAGCCCCTCTATGAAATTTCTGTTCTTTTTCAGATATTTCCCAAGTGACGTTTAACAGGGCAAAGGAATTTTAACACAGTATTTCTTATTATATGTTTAATTATTTAAAAAATAAATTGCTTAGGTTACCTGTTTGATTGGCTATGGAACAAACCACTGTTGTTCAATGACTTGCTTAACTAACCTAACTTGCCTAATTAACCTAATTAATCCTCTACGCCTTTAAATGACACTGTAAGCTGAGGATTAGTATCTTTCAAAACAACTAGTAAAATAATATGTACTGTCATCATGGCAAAGACAAAAAAAAATAGTTTAGACTTGAGAAAAAGAATTGTTAATGCTCACAAAGGAGGAGAAGCATATACACGTTTATCAGATGGTTTTCAAGTGTCAGGAACAGCCGTGAGAATATTATCAAGAAGTTTGCAGAGACCCACACAGCGGAGAACAGAGGCAGCAAGCGAAAGATTTCAAATCTTTGTAAAGAAAACTGTTGAGAGAGGTTTCTAAAGACATAAGAACAACTGCCAAGACACAAATGAATGATTTAGTCAAGTCTGGGATTGATATCTCAATGAAGTCGGACACTAGAGGCCCGGACAGGAATGGACTGCGAGGTTGCTGACCAAGAAGAACTGAAGTTTGAAGGACAACCTGGAGAAAAACTATGCATACTAGAAATGTGTCCTTTGGTCAGATGAGACAAAAGTAGCTCTTTGGCGACAGAGATGTTGCCTATGTTTAGAGAAAGAAGGGACAGCTGCTCAACCCAAAGAACACATCTCCAGAGTGAAACACTGCAGTGGGAGTATAATGCTGTGGGGATGTTTCAGTGCGTTTGGAACTGGGAATCTCGTCAGGGTCGAAGGAATCATGAAAACGGAAGACTACGAGAAGATTTTGAAAGACAACCTCAGGCAATCTGCAACAAAAGTTGGTTTGGGTCGACGTTTTGTCTTCCAGAATGATAGCGACTCAAAGTATACCTCATTTCTGGTGTAGAACTACCTACAAATGAGCAAAGTGAACGTCCTTGACCGGCCTGCACAAAGCCCAGACTTGAATCCGCCAGAGAATCTGTGGGGCTCACTGAAGACCTAAGACGTAATGGGCTGCAACTCCTCAGGAGACTTGTTGAGAACTACAACAAACAACTAAAGGCTGTTATCAAGCAAAAGGGATACACCATTGACTATTAACATCAGAGGGCTAATAATTTTGGCCTGTAGACTTTCTTTATTCTTGGTTATAATTTTGTTTCTATCTGTATTACAAACATTCCAAGTTTCCTAAATAAACTATTATGTTTAGAAATGCTGTGTTGAAAAAAATCTTCTCTCTGTTAAACAGCACTTATATATATAATACTGTATAATTACTTATCATGATATTATATATTATATCATGATATTATATTGTACTAATATAAATTTCTCTCAAAAGGAAATTTCCAGTAAATGTGAACTTAATTTTTATAATTAATTAATAATTTTCATTATATTATATTATATTATACTAATATAAATTCCTCTTAATATAAAATGTCCAGTAAATGTGAACTCATTTAATTTTAATCAATGTTATCTTAATGTATTATATTATATTATATTATATTATATTATATTATATTATATATGTTTATTCATTTAGCTTAAAGCAACTTACAAATGTGGATTACAACAAGTGATTCATAGTAAAGAAGCAATGATTTTATTTGATATTTATATTAAATATATTTAAATATTTATATTAAATATTTAATATTAAATAATATATAATTTATATTAAATATATAATTAGATATTGTTATATTATATTATATTATATTTTAATATACATTTATCTCCAGTAATTGTCTCTTGATTTAAGAATGTTTAGGTATTTGTAGTGGAAAATGAGACACATATGGCACTGAATGCTAAATGCATGAATTTAAATGTAAATTAATGCTTACAGTTGCATTCAGACTAATAAACTAAGATACACAGACTTTGTGTCACACTGGTCTAATGAGAAAATGGTCCACAATTCAGTGAGTTAATGCTTAAAACGTTTTTTTTTTTTAAAAATCTGACAATGGGGTTAGAACAATAAAATTAATATAAAAAAAAGTCTAATTTTCTGACTCCAATGACAGATATTTGTTTTTGTTTTAAGCATAAACTAATTTAATTTTAATGAATAATGTCTTATTATATTATATTATATATCTTAATATACATTTATCTCCAGTAAATGTGATCTCACTTCATTAAATATATGCAAATAATTAAATATTGCATTAAATGTTTAATATTAAATAATAATTTATAATTTTGATATTACATTCTAAATGTTTCTCCAGTAAATGTGTCTTGATGTAAGAATGTGTAGATGTTAGTAGTGTAAAGTGAGGTTTTGTATATCTGTTAATGCAGGAGTGTGAAGGATGGCTCTGCTGATGTTCGATGTGTTTGTGAATCTCCTGCAGCGGAGGAAGGGCAGCCTTATTCTATCAAGCACATCGGCTCAATGAGAGCAGTTCAGAGCTATTGATCAGATAAAGATTTCTGAGCGCTTCTGATGATTGTCTTTGCTGAAACGCTGATGACACGTTTGTGTTGCTCTGATTGCTTATTAGATGCTTGATTTGTTACTGGAGCGCGACACACTCAGCAGCTCCAGATAACACACACACACACACACACATCACGCTTTCAGCTCCAAATATGGACAATCTGAACTTCATAAAAACTCTATATTATTGAGAACAAACAATAACATTGTCATGATGAGAACTGGTCTTTAGTCAAAGTCTGCAGTGGGAAACTGAATTCAGACGAATGACTGTCGAATCAAACACAATGAACTGTAAAAACAAGCTGCTTTTCAAAAATAGTTGATTTTTTTT
Source organism: Spinibarbus caldwelli (assembly GCA_039654775.1). Lineage (NCBI taxonomy): Eukaryota > Metazoa > Chordata > Actinopteri > Cypriniformes > Cyprinidae > Spinibarbus > Spinibarbus caldwelli. The sequence goes on from CM077249.1 coordinate 31,694,042, forward strand.
ATAATATTATATTAATGAGAAAAAAATGGAAAAAGTAGTATATATAAATAAATAAATATATATATATATATATATATATATATATATATATATATACTACCAGTCAAAAGTTTTTGAACACACACACACACACACACACACATATATATATATGGGGTGGTGGGGGAGGGGGAGAAATTATAAAAATTAATACTTTTTTTAGCAAGGATGCTTTAAATTGATCAGAAGTGATGATAAAGACATGTATAATGTTACAAAAGATTTCTATTTCAGATAAATGCTGTTCTTCTGAACTTTCTATTCATCAAAGAAACCTGAAAAAACTCTACTCAGCCATTTTCAACATAATAATAATAAATGTTTTTTGAGCAGCAAATCAGTATATTAGAATGATTTCTGAAGGATCATGTGACACTGAAGACTGGAGTAATGATGCTGAAAATTCAGCTGCAGATCACAGAAATAAATTACATTTTAAAATATATTCAAATAGAAAACAGTTATTTTAAATCTTAAAAATATTTCAAAATGTTACTGTTTTTGCTGTACTTTGGATCAAATAAATGCAGGCTTGGTGAGCAGAAGAGACTTCTTTAAAAAACATTAAAAATCTTACTGTTCAAAAACTTTTGACTGGTAGTGTATATAAATATTTTAAAAATTATATATTCTATATAAAAGTATATATGAAGAGTTTATTTGCAAAAACAGATAACTCAAAATATTCAAAAATCATGTTTTTTTTATTCTGCATTCCAATTAATATAAATCAAACTGCAGTTGGGTTGTTTTGATTAAATAATAATAACTAAAAAATACAGCTAACTAACAATAAAAACATGATAACACAATAAAAACATGATTTATGGAAATGAATAAAAACAGGGTTATCTGTTTTTGCAAATAAACTCTTCATATATACATATATATATATATATATATATATATATATACACACACACACACACACACACACACACACATATATATATATATAATTAGGTTTATATGTGTAAAAATAGCTTTTGAAAAAGAAAATAAAGATACATATTACAATTTAATATTCTTTTAAATAAAAATGCTAATAAACTGAGATATTGACAGCATGAGTGTTCAACTGAAGTCAAAGGGTTGTGTGTATGGACTGTGCTGAAGCAGACGGCTGGGCTTGTAGGAATGGATGGTACTCACTGTTACTTACTTGAAAGGCTTCTCCCCGGTGTGCGTGCGGATGTGGTTGTTGAGGGTGGTGGCTCCGGCAAAGGCTCGTCCGCAGTAGCCGCACTTGAAGGGCCGGTCGCTGGAGTGAGTGACCACATGATTGCGCAGCTCTGACGGCTGAGAGAACGACTGCGAGCAGTGGCCGCACTGATACGGTCTGAAACACAGAGCCCAGCATTACTGACCCTCAGCAGCAGAGCAGAACATCCATCAATAACAGCAGAGAAGAGACTAATGATAATGAATCAGAAACCATCAGGTCAGATGATGATCCTAGACAAACTTCAGAATCATTATTTATTGCTTATAGGAGAAAAACCCTGAGCCCTGATCACATGCACAGAATCAGACTGAACACTCAATTTTAAAGGTGTTTTTATAAATCCTTTGATCTTTCTGATATCATAAAAATATGTCTTGACCATCTTGAAATGTCTTGTTTCATCTGGGTACTCTTATACTCACTTCAAAAAAAAGCGAATTATAAAAAAAAAAATTATAATGATTAAGAAAAAAAATATACAATAAGAAATACAAAAACAATGGAGAGTAATAAAATTATAATTTTATAATATATTAATTATAATTTTATTCTGATATAATTCAGATTAAATATAATTATTACATTGTTTTTGACAAAGAAAAAAATAGGAAAATTCTAAATATGTTAAAATTATTTTATATTATAAAAGTATATATATATATATATATATATATACACACACAGTATATACTCACACACACATACACATACATTTATTTATATATATATATATATATATATATATATATATATATAGAATATTTTACACAAATAAACATTTTTTTAAAGCAAGAAAAAACATTTAGTATAAGTGTAAATATACAGGTGCATCTCAATAAATTAGAATGTCGTGAAAAATTCATTTTTTCTTGTAAGTTATTTCAAAAAGTGAAACTTTCATATATTTTAGATTCATTGCATGTAAAGTAAAACATTACAAAAGTTTTTTTTGTTTTAATTTTGATGATTAGAGCTTACAGTTCATGAAAGTAAAAAATCAGTATCTCAAAATATTAGAATATTTACATTTGAGTTTCAATTAATGACCCTCCCTACAGAATAAATTCTGGGTATCTCTTGTTCTTTGAAACCACAATAATGCAGAAGACTGCTGACTTGGCAATGATCCAGAAGACAAACATTGACGCCCTCCACAAAGAGGGTAAGTCACAGAGGGTCATTACTGAAAGGTGTGGCAGTTTACAGAGTGCTGTATCAAAGCATATTAAATGCAAAGTTGACTGGAAGGAAGAATTTGGGTAGGAAAAGGTGCACAAGCAACAGGGATGACCGCAAGCTTGAGAATACTGTCAAGCAAAGCTGATTCAAACACTTGTGAGAGCTTCACAAGGAGTGGACTGAAGCTGGAGTCAGTGATCAAGAGTCACCATGCTCAGACGTCTTCAGGAAAAGGGCTAACAAGCCACTTCTGAACCAGAGACAACGTCAGAAGCGTCTTACCTGGGCTGTGGAGAAAAAGAACTGGACTGTTGCTCAGTGGTCCAAAGTCCTCTTTTCAGATGAAAGTAAATTTTGCATTTCATTTGGAAATCAAGGCCCCAGAGTCTGGAGGAAGACTGGAGAGGTGCAGAATCCATGTTGCTTGAAGTCCAGTGTTAAGTTTCCACAGTCTGTGGTGATTTGGGCTGCCATGTCATCTGCTGGTGTTGGTCCACTGTGTCTTCTGAAGTCCACAGTCAACGCAGCCATCTACCAGGAAATTTTAGAGCACTTCATGCTTCCTTCCGCTGACAAGCTTTATGGAGATGCTGATTTCATTTTCCAGCAGGACTTGGCAGTTGCCAACACTGCCAAAGGTACCAAAAGCTGGTTCAATGATCATGGTGTTACTGTGCTTGATTGGCCAGCAAACTCGCCTGACCTGAACCCCATAGAGATTCTATGGGGTATTGTCAAGAGGAAGATGAGAGACACCAGACCCAACAATGCAGATGACCTGAAGGCCACTATCAAAGCAACCTGGGCTTCCATACCACCTCAGCAGTGCCACAAACTGATCACCTCCATGCCACGCCGAATTGAGGCAGTAATTAAAGCAAAAGGAGCCCCTACCAAGTATTGAGTACATATACAGTAAATGAACATACTTTCCAGAAGGCCAACAATTCACTAAAAATCTTTTTTTATTGGTTTTATGAAGTATTCTAATTTGTTGAGATAGTGAATTGGTGGGTTTTTGTTAAATGTGAGCCTAAATCATCACAATTAAAATAACCAAAGACTTAAACAACTTCAGTCTGTGTGCATTGAATTTATTTAATACATGAGTTTCACAATTTGAGTTGAATTACTGCTGAAATAAATGACCTGTATGTGTATGTTTAAAATTCTAATAAAGTGTGTGTATCCATCTATCTATCTATCTATCTATCTATCTATATATATATATATATATATATATATATATATATATATATTATTTCATGTGTATATATATATATATATATATATATATATATATATATATATATACATGAAATAATGCAAAGGTGGAAAATATGATTTTTTGAATGTTTAGCAGTAAGAGTTTCAAATAAAATGTGAAAATTGTTTTTGAAAAACAAGAAAAAAAAACAATAAGAAATTATATTAAATATAAATATAAAATAAACACACACACTCTATAGTGTATGAAGTGTCCAGCACAGCTGTCAGTGTTTCTGAGAGTGTGTGAGTGAAGTTTTTCTTTCTGCAGATGCAGTGATGCTGAATATCTTCAGATGATGAATGTGTGTGGTGCTTTAACTACAGCAGCAGGTGTGATTAATGTGGGCTTATTGTTTATTGCTGCAGCGGCCGGAGCAGGACAGACATAAATAACCCTGTGGACCTCCAGCACCGAAGCCACGAGCCGCTTCATAACCCACATTCAGCACAGATTCAGTCTAAAGCAGAGCAGAAGAGGCTCCTCGGACGTCTTATTCCAGTCTTATTATTAAGTACTTGAATTAATTTGTTGTGGTAATTCTATAGTTGCTGTGGTAATATAACAACTATAGTAATATAAAAAAATTACTGTACTGTTTTCTACAACTATAGGGTATATTATACTACAATACACTAGTAAAAACTAAAGTATACTACAGTATTCATTACATTTGATCAGTTCACTATAGTTAATACTACAGTATGCTGTAGCATTCATTAACAAAGTGTTGTAAATACTATAATATATACAGTATAATTGTCACAGTGCAAACAGCGGGGAGGAATGAGGAACACGGAGATGAGGAATTACTCAAAATAAACAGCCTTTAATCCAATCCAACAGGGCAATACAAGGCAGGTCTGAGACACACAGGAACACATGGAACCTAACAAGTAGACCAGACCAAAAGGATCTAAACAGGCAGGAACTAAATACATAAGATGAAACTAGATCATTAATAAAACACAGCTGAAGACTAATGAACTAATAATCACACTAAATGAGGACAGGAAACAGGAAGGACCAAATATGGGCATACACGAGGATGGAGAGCACATGAGACAGAAAACACAACACAAACACAAGCCTGACAATAATACACTTTACTATAGTATGGTTCAAAAACACTATAGTATTTGCTATAAATTACTATAATTTATATTTTACTATAATTTATATAATATATTTTATACATCATCTGAAAGCTGAATAAATAATCTTTCCATTGATGTATGGTTTGTTAGGATAGGACAATATTTGGCTGAGATACAACTATTTGAAAATCTGGAATCTGAGGGTGCAAAAAAATCAAAATATTGAGAAAATCAGCTTTAAAGTTGTTCAAATGAAGTTCTTAGCAATGCATATTACTAATCAAAAATTAAGTTTTGATATATTTATGGAAGGAAATGTACAAAATATCTTCATGAAACATGATCTTTACTTAATATCCTAATGATTTTTGGCATAAAAGAAAAATGTATGATTTTGACCCATACAATGTATTGTTGACTATTGCTACAAATATACCTGTGCTACTTATGACTGCTTTTGTGCTCCAGGGTCACATATGGTAATGAATGGCTCTTTACTCATTAATGAAACGTGTCATTGTTGAGATTGATGTGAGCAAACAAAAACAAGAAAAACACCTGAAGCGCAGAGCAGCACATCAGCAGAACAGAGCCGTTGTCCTGCAATGATGCTGTGATTTATCCTGATCAAATCTACATATAAACTAAACATCAATAAGCCAAAGGCCATAAAGCATCCACGGGATCATTTTCAACACACAGATTGCCTCGTTCAGCTAAATTTTATCTGCGCCTCAGGGTCATAAAGTTGAGTATTGACAAAGCCTCACATCGACTTCATCCTGCAAACATTTTTCTTCTGTATGAATATTAGTTTATTGAATAAGTGGCATCTGTTTTCCTCTGCATCACCTTTGGACTGGGGATTTCTTTGTGACGCAGCAGCTGATTTATAGGACCGAACGCAGCACGAAAAATAGAGCTAAGCAAAAATTTTCCAATACATCCTCGGCTGTGTTTAATTAGGTTTAGAGACGTTACACTCCAATTTGACGCTTTGTGAGGCCAAATCAACATTCTGGAGAAACATCTTCAGCAGATGTGAAGATATCAGAGCTTCAAGACGTGAGTTTCCCAGCTGAAGATGTTAAGAGCCTGAACAAATCATCTCAATGTATCTGAATCATCAAAACTCCAGCCATTCATTTACTGACTCTACAAAGTCTGATATTACTGATTTAACACTGTCAGATGAGAACAAAACTTCAACTGAATTATTATGACTCTATTGTCTTCTGTAGAGCAGCTTCACAGATGAAACTGAATTTTAAATTAAGAATCAAATTTGTTTTTATAATTGATGAATTTTGCAACATTGATGTGAATTATGACACTTTTGTCTTCTGTAGAGCTGCTTTATACTTAAGAACTTTATACTTATCACTGCTATGACGCTCAGCTCTACCTCTCATTCCATCCTGATGATCCGACGATAGCTGCTCGCATCTCAGCTTGTCTAACAGACATTTCTTGCTGTATGAAGGACCATCATCTTCAACTCAACCTTGTCAAGACAGAACTGCTTGTGGTGCAGGCACGTGCAGAAGGGGGGGCTTTGGGGGCTCAAGCCCCTGCCCTTTTTCAAAATTATTCAAAAGTGCCCCTCTCGGACAAATAGCAATGATATTGTGCTCAATAAAACAAAATGCATTTGAATTCCAATTAACATAACAATTTGTACAAAACAGTAACTAATTGCTCAAAAGTCGGAAAATTCCTGTTTATTTTTACATATCTGTCAATCTGAGGCGTAGCTATGGGTTGTGTGCGTTTTGCTCGACTGATATTCCACAGTCTGTTCAGAAACCAAGGCTCTCAAGCTATATATGGTTCTTTCAGTGAGTTCCTATGGGGGTCAACGGAAGGAAAAAATAAACCAAACAATATTTTAAACATTTTTTATCAATAATCAAAGCTAGTGTGTAAATTTAATTAAAATTAATTAAAATTAAAAAAGAATATTACATAATTCATCAATGCCCGTTAGTCATGTATAATACACCAACCAATCATGATCTGGCACAAGAAGTTCACATTTCATTGGGCAATAATGTGAAGTGGAGCGGATATTTTCCGTTCTTATTCATAAATCGGTTGAAAATTACATGGACAGACGATGTGGATCTGCGGTTTGTCTCATTTTACATCAAATTACATCGCTGAGAAAATAGATGCTAAATGACTACAAAAGCACTGCACAAAACCATGCAGCGTCAAAAGCCGCAATAATGGTAATCAGTAGGCTATTCAATTCACTTATATTTATGTATGATATACACCATTTACTATTTGATGAAACTATCATAGTTATTTAAGCCCAAGTGCCACCTACAGGCCTGCTATGTGAAGTGTAGGCTGGCGAAATGGTGACGTCAAAGGACTTTATTATATTACCATTTTTGATAATTGTGCAGCATTATGAAAGTGTCTTATGCTCATCAAGCCTGCATTTATTTGATCAAAAATACAGAAAAACCTATAGCCTAATATTGTGAAATATTATTACAATTTAAAAGAATGTTTTTCTATTTTAATATACTTTTATACTATTTTAATAAAATATCATTTATTTCTGTGATGCAAAGCATCATTACTCCATTCTTCAATGCAACAGTTGTACTGCTTATTTTTTTATTTTTTTATTTTTTTTTATTTTTTATTTTTTTCATTGGAACCTGTGAAACTTTTTTGGGGTTCATTGATAAATAAAAAGTTAAAAAGAACAATTATTCAAAACAGAGAGATGTGTTCCTGTGGCTCAGTGGTAGAGCATTGCGTTAGCAACACAAAAGGTTGTGGGTTCAATTCCCAGGGAACACATACTGATAAAATAATGTATAGCCTGAATGCACTGTAAGTCGCTTTGGATAAAAGTGTCTGATAAATGTAAATGTCTTCTAACAATATCGATCTTTACAATGCACTGTTTCTATCAGTTTAGCAAATCCTTGCTGAATAAAAACTTTTTTTTTCAAGAAAAAAAAACACTGACCTCAAGCTTTTGAATGGTAGTGCATATTGTTACAAATGTTATTTTTTTTAAATAAATGCTGGGGGCAGTTGTGGCCTAATGGATAGCGAGTCGGACTCGTAACCCAAAGGTCACGGGTTTGAGTCTCAGGTCCAGCAGGGATTGTCGGTGGTGGGAGTGAATGTCCAGCGCTTTCTCCACCCTCAATACCACGACTGAGGTGAGACCCTTGAGCAAGGCACCGAACCCCCAACTACTCCCCGGGCGCCGCAGCATTGGCTGCCCACTGCTCCAGGTGTGTATTCATGGTGTGTGTGTTCACTACTCACTGCTGTGTGTATTCATCAAAGATCCTGAATCACAGGTTTCCAACATTGCTAATAAATCAGCATTGCATTAAATAAATAAAGTATATTAAAATTTTGATCAAATAAATGGAGGCTTGATGACTATAAGTGACTTCTTGCAAAAATATAAAATAATAATGCATCCAATCTTTTGACCTATATTTTTTTTTTCCTCATACTGCCCCTTTTTTACATTTGAGCCCCTGCCCCTGAGGAACTCTCTGCACGCCCCTGTTGTGGTTCCAGCAAACCCATCATTTCATCACAACTTCACCTTCCAGTTAGACTCATCAACCATAACTCCTTCAAAAACAGCCAGAAATCTTGGAGTTGTGATTGATGATCAGCTGACTTTCTCAGATCACATTGCTAAAACTGCCCGGTCCTGCAGATTTGCTTAATTAGTATTAGGAAGAAAAGGCCCTTTCTTTGGGAACATGCTTCACAACTCCTTGTTCAAGCTCTTGGTCTGTCTAGACTTGACTATTGCAATGCTCTCTTGGCAGGTCTTCCAGCCAATTCCATCAAACCTCTACAATTAATCCAGAATGCGGCTGCAAGATTAATCTTTAATGAGCCGAAAAGAACGCACGTCACACCTCTATTCATCAATTTGCACTGGCTACCAATAGCTGCTCACATAAAATTCAAGGCATTAACGTTTACCTACAAAACCACCTTTGGCTCTGCACCCCTTTACCTAAATTCAGTACTTCAGACCTATGTGCCCTCTAGAAGCTTGCGTTCTGCAAGTGAATGACGCATTATTGTGCCATCTCAAAGAGGCACAAAATCACTTTCACAGACTTTTACATTAAATGACCTGCCCAACTCAATCCAAGCAGCTGAGTCCTTAGCCATCTTCAAGAATCGGCTAAAAACACATTCTCCCATCTTTATTTGACCCTCTAACTCTGGCACTCTCTATTCTATTTTAATTCTACTTTATCTATTTGTCTTCTTTTTTTAATTAAAAAAAAAAAAAAACACTTGACCCTCTATCACTTGCACTCTCTATTCGTTCTCTAACTGCTAGTTTTTCTTTTAAAAAAACAACTATCACTAGCTTTCTTTTTTTCTATTCTATCTACTTGTTTTCTTTTTGTGTATGTGTGTATTTATATATATGTTTATGTGTGTGTGTGTGTGTGTGTGTGTGTGTGTGTGTGTGTGAGTGTCTTATATATATATATATATATATATATTAAATTGATTGCTTCTACTGTACTCATTTGTAAGTCGCTTTGGATAAAAGCGTCTGCTAAATGACTAAATGTTATGTAAATTTAAGAAAAGGGTTTTTATAATAAAACTGACACTAAAATTAGAACTATTTAAAAAAAAATGTTACTTGAATAAAATGAACTAACTAAAATAAAATAAAATATTAAAAAAACTTTTTGTTTCAGCTACTCAAGGAAAACATTTCTCATTTTAATTTAATTTAACTTCATGTACTAAAATAACTATAACTAAAACTAAAAAATAAAAATTAATAAAACTACACAGACCTTTAAAAATGAAAAACTAATAAAAGTGGCAAAACTTAAATTTAAATTTTAAATTAAAATGAAAACAGAAAACAGAAAAATTAAACAGATTTTACTTCAGCTAGTTGCCAAGGCAGTATTTCTCATTTTAATTTGTTTAACTTGATGTACTAAAATAACTAAAACTGAAATAATTTAATTAATTAAAACTATAGAGACATATTTTCTCTCTATCGGACCTTCCTGGTTTAAAATAAATAAATAAATAAACAAATACAACAAAACTACTAAAAATGACAGAAACACAACTAAATTACTAAAACTTGAACTAAAATGAAAATGAAAATAGAAAATGTACAAATAAAGACAGTTTCAAAATATTAATAAAAACTGTAACAATATATCAATGATACAAAATTAACACTGGTTAAGAATCAAATTTCACACTAACCATTTGTTTTATTGTTGATGAACTTTGCCCAGGTGGTGAACCTGCAAGTGCTGCCCCTGAAGGAGGCAGACCCAGCCCTAGCTTTGCTCTGTTCTGTACGCACACTGCGACAGTACGTGGACAGACCTCAGAGCTTCAGGACCTCAGAACAGGTCTTTGTCTGTTACGGAGGACAGCAGAAGGGGAAGGCTGTCTCCAAGCAGAGGATGGCCCACTGGATAGTGAATGCCATCACCTTGGCCTATGAAGCACAAGGTGTGCCCTGCCCGCTCAGGCTGCGTGTTCACTCCACTAGGCGTGTCGCATCCCATTCATCGGTCACCGACGTGACTCGGAGGGACCGACTGAAGGGGAACGTCTCGGTTACGTATGTAACCCTCGCTCCCTGAAGGAGGGAATGGAGACATTACGTCCCATGCCACAGTCGCTGTTCCACAGCTGAGCTGCCGGGTCACCGGCTCGGCTCCTCAGTGAAACCATGAATTAATGCGGTGCACCTGCTGCCTCTTATTTCCGCAGCTGCAGGGTGTGGCAGCCAGATGTGAATGCCACATACCAATGCTCATTTGACTAGGCTTGTTTAGTTACACTCGAAGTGGATTGGTCTCTCTGGCGAGATCCCATTCGTCGGTCACCGACGTGACGTCTCCGTTCCCTCCATCAGGGAACGAGGGTTACGTACGTAACCGAGACGTTACATACGTAACTGAGACATTCTGCAGAGCTCAGGGGCGATTTTAGGATTTTCATTTTGGGGGGGCCCCCAATGAGGGTATTTATTTATTTATATATATATATATATATATATATATCACACACACCTGTTTACTGTACAAACACAAAATTTTACTGTTTGCACTTCTAGTACAACCCTCTTTCCTTAGCTCAAGTATGCAAACCTCTTTAATTGCCACATGCAGTGGAATATGTATTACACTGAATATTAAATTTTCAAATGAAAATGGCAACATGATCATTTTATAAAGTTCATATGTGCTTCATATTCACTGGAGGAAACAGCTGTGGGTGAACGCAGCGAAAATTTAGGCTACTGTAGATTGGGAACCGATTGCTCCCCCATGATATTTTATAAACTGTATTTATGACAAAGAGCTGAGCAGATGCAGATATTATAACAATATCGATAAACACACCTTGTCCTCTGTTTCTCGCTTTGCGCAACCGTGGTCTGTGGATTGAAGAACGCGTTGAAAGACGGGGAGGAGCCGATCGAAGTCTGCCGCCGTTTTCATATGAAATTTAAAGGGGACTGAGGCGATCACGAATTCATAGTTTGTGGTTTTAGGGGGGCTGAGTAGTCATTTTAGGGGGGCTATAGCCCCCCTAAAAATGGCCTAGCGACGCCCATGGCAGAGCTGCTTTATAATTGAATTTGAATTTTGAATTAAGAATTGAAGAATCACATTTTTTTTTTAATTGAACAACATTGACAGTTACTGAACTGAACTGAACTGAATCTGAATTCAATCTGAATTGATGTGAATAATGACTCGATTGTCTTCTATAGAGCTGCTTTACAGCTGAAACTGAATGAAAATTTCAACATGAATTTCGCAACATTAACACTACATTTCCCATGAATCAGTCTGTACTGTATGAAGTGCTATAGAAATAAGCATGACTTTAGTGTGTGGTACCTGTCGGGGTTTTGCGTGCACACATGCATCTGCAGCAGGATCCTCTGCGTGAAGGTCTTGAAGCACTGGCCGCACTTCCACAGGTGCCAGTCACTGAACTCAGAGCTCAGCTGGCTGGTGGAGGTCGGGCTGGCCAGAACACGCTGGTTCTTTACGCTCATCTGGCTCAGACTGGACTCTGAGTGGCCGCTCTTGTCCAGCAGAGAGAAGCTGCGAGAGCAGGGCGACTGCGGGAACACCATGGAGCGCGGCAGCAGCAGCGAGGACGAGGATCTGGGGCTCTTACTGAAGGGCTGCAGAGAGTCCTGACGATTCATAGCCTCCATGACAGTAGATGGCACGTTCACTGCCACAGAAACACAGGGAGAACATCTGAGTCAAGCTGAAAAACATTTTGTTACTCGGAATAATAGAAATGTTAACTAAAATAAAATATTTTTAAAAATATATAAAAAATATTTTTTTAAATTTATAAAATATTTTACTGCCACAGAAACACAAGCAGAACATCTGAATCAAACTGATAAACATTTTTATTACTCGAAATAATATAAAGGTTAACTGAAATAAAATAAAATAAAATGTTAAAAAACATATATAAAATTATTTTTAAATTTTATAAAATATTTTATAAATATTTTCTAAAAATATTAACTATAAAAAACAAAAACTATCTAAGCTAGCTGCCAAGGCAACATTTCTCATTTCCAATTAGTTTAACTTGACTTAACCAATTTAGTTTAAACCTAAAACTAGTAAGTAAAAATTAATAAAAAAAATATAGACACATTTTAAAATAAATAAATAAAAAATAACAAACAGCAAAATTACTAAAACTTTATTTAAAATAAAAATTAATATATAAAATCTAAAAATAACATCTAATTCAAAATATTAACAAAAACTATGATAGTGAATCAATGATACTAAAATAACACTGGTGTGAACATTAATTTCCAAATCTGACCATCTGTACAAAAAGTCATTGATCAATGACACTTATCTATAAACAATATAAACTTATTAGAAACATTATAAACTTATTTTATGAACAGTAGAAGTTTGGAATAATTACATTTTTTTCACGTTTTTGAAAGAAGTCTCTTCTGCTCACTAAGGCTGCATTCATTTGACCAAAAATACAGTAAAAATGTGAAATATTATTACAATTTAAAACAGCTGATTTCCGTGTGAATATCTGTTAAACTGTAATTTATTTCTGCAATCAAAGCTGAATTTTCAGCATCATTACTCCAGTCTTCAGTGTCACGTGATCCTTCAGAAATCATTCTAATATGCTGATTTGCTGCTCTGATTATTATCAGTTACTTCTGATTATTATCAATGTTGAAAACAGTTGTGCTGCACAATATTTTTGTGGAAAGTGATACATTTTATTTTTCAGGATTCACAGATGAATAGAAAGTTCAAAGAACAGCATTTATTTAAAAAATAAATCTTTTGGAACAGTATAAAAGTCTTTAAATTCATTTTTGATCAATTTAATGCATCCTCGATGAATACAAGTATTAATTTCTTTAAAATATCTTACTGACTAAATTGGCAAATAAATAACTTTATATCTTTAAATCAAAATTTATTAAATGTAATAAGTTCATTTATTCAAAAAAATGACTAAACAGCATCAGAGAATCAGCCATAGAGTCAGATTTTGGACGAGGAACCGATGTCTTCAGACACTTTCAAAGACACCCCTTACCAAAAAAGTATACTTCAAGTTTATTTTATTAAGTGTACTTCAGTAAAGCTCAAGTATATTTTCAAGTATACCTTATGTAGTAAGTATACAAATATCAGTGTACTAGTAGTATACATGTAAGTGTACTATTTGAATACTCCTTGGGACTAAATTGGCCCACTTTCTAGTATATAAAAGTATATTTTTAACAGTAGTAAACTTTGAGTACACAACTAGTTTACATCTATGTTTTTAGTTTGTACTGCAACTATACTAAAAATTTAACATAGGTATATTGATAGTTTACTAATTAAATACTTTATTTATACTGCATTTTTAGTACACTTTGAAGTATAGTCTCAGTAAACTACTAGTTTAGTAGTTTTATACTGCAAGTATAGACTACTCGTAGGTTTTCTTTAAGTGAACTTTACATCATACTTTAAGTATACTACTATGTCCCTATTTAGGTATTAATTTGTATATATTTTGTTGAATGAATATATGAATATCTGAACAAACAAAACATCAAAAGAAAGAACAGGGTATCTGCTTGTAAACAAAAACATTTTATTCTAGCTTCATGCATTCTTTTTAATAAACACTTGAATGTGGGTAAATTTCATAAATAAAAAAATAAAGAAATAAATAAACAATATTTTGAACAAAAACCTGAAAAAAGACTATGAATTTGATTTAGAATGACAATCAAAACGTATACGGAGTCGATAAACACCCCAAAGTTTGACAGTCATTATTACCTCTTCGTGGGTCGATATTTTATTCCATAATGTTAGTTTTCATGCTGTTTTATATCTGATGATCATGTTAGATTACATGTGGAAGCATCTGTTGTTTTGGTTTCTTGTTCACTTGTGTTTTGGAAATTCTGTACAGAAGATGTGTAATAGCGCCCCCTTCCGTATAACAATGAAAACATGGATTCTCGGAGCACAAGTATAGCTTAAATATATTTAGACTTTTTCTAAGTACATACTTAAATGTCATTTTAAGTATATTTCTGAGAAGTACATAAAAAATAGACAAAGTATACTTTCCTATTTTTAGTTTAAAAGAAGTATACTTATTGCACACTTGAATAAACTTCTTTTTCGTAAGGGACTTTATGTACAGAAAGGCTGAACCGCATTCCACATTCTTTATCACGCAGCACGCTGTGCACATAAACACTGAATTAGCTGCCTGTAAGACGAGACATGTGAGAGCGCTCCGATTCAATAACGCCAGCGCATTCGATGCAGCATGAAGCATGAACCTCAGATTAGACTCAACATGGACAAACACAGATGAAAGCTGCAGGGTGTTTCAGGACTTGAGCTGATTACATGTTCATCTGTCGAGCAGATATTCAGACTCACATATGAATCCTGAGCTCCGCAGACAAACAGTGTCAAAACAGCTTCTGATCAGCGAAGAGCTGCTCTCTCGCAGTATTTCTCAACAGCACATCTCTCAGATCACACCACACACTGTACAGATGCGTTTGGAAGGAGAGAGCGTTGTCTAAACACAACTGAACTCATAAAGTCTGTCTGCTGTAAACACTGGACTGTCAGGCTCAGCCTTCGGACATACATGAACACTGAGCTGGGAGATTCTTCTGATTTATTGATTCATTCAGATGTCATGTTTTGCTATGATTTTATTGAAGAATAACGGTTTTGGATAAAAATATTAGCAAACGTTAAAATTAGACATTAGGTCAATCCGCCAACGCTAAGAGTTGATATGAGTGTAGGGCTGCTGAATTATGGGAAAAATCATAACCACGTTTATTTTGGTCAATATTGTAATCACGATTATTTAACACGATTACGAGTGGGCCATATGACCAAAACGTTATATGAGTGATTTATATAAAGATAGCAATATATATCAAATATAAATTTTCTGTAAATAAGGTTGCTATGACATCTAAATTTTAGATACCAGCGAAATTTCAAAATTCTCGGTACCACAGCAGAGTACGAAGGTAACTCATTGTCAGTCCTGTGTCCCCATGTCTTGTGTTTTTCTCCCCATTGTGCCTTCCCAGCCCTAGTTTTCTCCCTACATGTCCATATTTGTTTTTTTCCTGTCATTATAGTTCGTTATCATTCATTTAGTTCCAGCTGTCTTTAATTAATTATCTAGTTTACTCCCTGTACTTAAGTCCTGTGTTTCCCTGTTTCCCTGTGTTTCCGGTCTTGTATGTCATTCGATATGTGTCTCCTACATTCCCTGTGTTCCTAGTTATTGGATTAATAAAGACTGTTTTGTTGAAGAACTCCTCGTCTCCTCGTTCCCTTGCTCCAGCGAAAACGTGACAGTCATATAGTAAAAAAAAAAAAAAGTAATCAAAAATTGTTGCAAAATAATTAAACAGTAAGTAATACAATAAAAACAAAAAAGCAAAGGATAAATATTACAGAAAAAAATACAAATGAAACAAACAGTGCTTTAAGTTTTTTACGCAAGTCTGAAGTATTCTGCTAACAGCCTACTAGCCTAAAAATCAATATAAAATAAAACTGTAAGAATTAAACTTGCTTTGTTTCTTATTAGAGATACAAAAGTCCTTCAGTCAGGAGCAGTGAGTGATCTTGTCTTTGTCTTTTGGAGTTTGATTAATATTAAGCACACAGTCAACAGCAGGAATATTAGACTGCTGTCACTTTAAGAGCCGCACAGATCCAATTTACTGTTACAAATGTATTTTCATTCTCAACTGTTTACGTTCACTTAAGACATAAATGATAAGGGTTTTCGTGAATAATCACGAAGTGCAGCATTTTGACACCGTTTTGTGTGTATTTGACTGTTTATGCGCGCACCTTAAACTAAATATTCACTATACTTGTCTGTGTTCTGTTTCATGATGGAGCGCCTGCACAGAAAGCCTCCTGAGGAGCAGTGTGAGTTCTCTTTTTGCACTTATAAAAGCACAAATAAATCAAATAAAATTTAATAAATCAAGCACGTCCCATTTCGTGAAAGTCATGTTACATGATTTTACTAATTTGCATGTGAAGTTTTTACTTTTACACTGGGTTTTTAGGTGCCGTTTCATGAGCGAGACGCGAGATGCGCGGCAACGGTCAAATGTGTCCGTCAACCGCATGTTTACATATAAAAGCAATGGAAAATCAGAAAGCTGTGCAGAAATACTACTGCATGTCTGATATTTGATGATGCTGACAGACTGAAAGCTGCTGCTGTTTTCATTCACTGTTAATAATCATCTAGTACTGCTGTTATACTGACAGTCAGAAAGAGTCTGAATCGACCTGAGTTTATGAGCTAAAACTGAATGATTTGGCTATAAAATATTAAGCATTTTTTTGTTTTACATTTTTTCATACAGGATATGTTTAAGACAATATTTGCCTTAATATTTCATGCATCTTTTCAGAAAAGATATTTAACAAGTGAATTTGTTGTATGTTTACACCATTTTCAGTTTAAAGCTTTTATATATATATATATATAATGCATTATAAAAATAGTTTTAATGCATTAATTATGCATTGCAAGCAAACCTTCAAATATTAGAATGCATTTTAACTTTGGTTACAATTACACATGAAAAGATATAATGCATTACAACATTCATTATGAAAACCTTTATAATGCGTTATACATAAAAGCATTAAGTGTTACCGAATGGTCTTTAACCAAATGGTTTTGTTAGTTTTTAATCAAGAAAATGTTACTTGAATCATGCTGTAGTTACGTTTTCTAAACTGACCATTTATAAAAAATCAAAATCGAATCAGAAGCTCCTGTGAGACTAAAATACTCAACATCTACATCTGTAATGTGGGTGAAATATTCACCAGCCCAAAACTGAGCAGAACCACCGTGAACTTCTTAAAAAGAAGAAGCTAAAACTGAAAACTGGATGAGATTCATCCACGTAGCAGCGACTAAACACTACGACAATCATCTGAATTTGAATGTCACTGATGCAACAGATGACAAAATCATGGAAAACACTCTTATAACTCCTCAAAGAAGCATCGGCTTGTCTGTAGTGGGAATAAGCATGTGAATCATTCAAATGAGAATGATGCAGAAGAGTTTTTCTTACAGTTTTCGTCCTGTGCGACGCACTGCAGCGGGATCCCGAAGAAAGACGTGTAACTGTCGTTGTACCAAACCAGGAGCTCGGTTCCTCGAGGAATATCTGCACACGCCCGGTAGAAGATACACGACCTGAAACATTCAAACACAATGCTTAGAAAACAAAATCACATCTGACTATACAATGACTATAAAAGATGTAAATCCACTAAAAAATATATCAAATCAATCGTCATGCTTGAATGTATCGTCTTCCTTGACTTAGTCTCACCCAGAACATGTGACATGTTGATGAAACTAAAAAAAAAGCTTAAATCACATTAAATAAGCTGTTTATAAAACAAAATGTACATTTAAATCTATTTAATAAAATTACTCTGTGTAAATCCATTATAAAACACATCAAATCATTCATTTTCCTCTGGCATCGTCTTGATGAAACAACATTTTTTAAAAACAACATTAAATAATAAACTCTTTAAAAAAAATGTCCATTTAAAATGTATTTAATAAAATGACTAAAAAATATATAAATCCATTATAAAATATATAAAATAATTCATTTTCATGTGACATCTTGATGAAACTAAAAACAAACAACAAAAACTGTTTAATCTAATAACACGTACACATCCATTCATATGCAATTTATTTTTACCTGAAGACTTCAGAAAACATTACAATAATATATCATATATATATATATATATATATATATATATATATGTAGCTGTGTGATATGGCTGTATATCGGCATGCTTGTGATTACCTATGACACATACCTACGGTATTGCGTTTATACAACTGTCCCATGAAAACGCCACTTTAGAACTAGTAACAAAGGAACGTCTCGGTTACGTATGTAACCCTCGTTCCCTGAAGGAGGGAACGGAGACGTCACGTCGGATGACCGACGAAATTGGGATCTCGCCAGAGAGACCAATCCACTTCGAGTGTAACTAAACGAGCCAATGGACATTGGCATGCGATTATTGCATCCAGCTGCCGCTGATCACAGCGTGAGCATAAGAGGCAGCTGATGCACCGCATCAATTATGTTTTCGCTGAGGAGCCGAGCCGGCGACCCGGCAGCTCAGCGGTGGTACAGCGACTGTGGCGACGGGACGTGACGTCTCCGTTCCCTCCTTCAGGGAACGAGGGTTACATACGTAACCGAGACGTTCCCCTTTCAGTCGGTCACTCCGAGTCACGTCGGATGACCGA
Source organism: Spinibarbus caldwelli (assembly GCA_039654775.1). NCBI lineage: Eukaryota > Metazoa > Chordata > Actinopteri > Cypriniformes > Cyprinidae > Spinibarbus > Spinibarbus caldwelli. The sequence continues at coordinate 31,712,772 of CM077249.1, forward strand.
CGAAATTGGGATCCCTACCAAAGCGCCACAGGAGCTGCCCCTTCCAGTGCCCTGTGTAGGGCTCCTGACCCTTCCTATAAGGCAGACGATAGGACCGGGCTCTACACAGAGAAGGTCAACTACTGGTGTTCCTTGAGCAACCCAAACAGTAGGACTAGGATAACACTGGGAAGCGTGCCCTTCCACTTGGAAGAGGCACACTGCGGAGTCACCTCCTCCCAAAGGGGGTTTAAGTGACATTCAAACATGTGAAGTAACCCAGAGGGCCCTTTTGCACATGGAAGTCTCTGAGATGGCTCAGGCTGCATCTTTAGAGATGGCAGAACGTGGTCCGCCAGGGGAAACACGGCTCTAATAAGAATACCGTGGAATACACATATGGGATCCCGACAGGGTCTCTCATATGGGCACTAGCCTCGCACCAGTTTTCAAGAATTCATTGGCTGAAGGCCTGGCGCCGGACGCTCCGCCGTGTCCGGATGCCGGAGTGCTGGAGGACTCAACAGGGTTTGCCTGGTTAAGGAACTCTCTGGAGAATTAGGCGTAAGGACGCCGCAAGCCGACTCTGAGCCGGCCCTCTCAGTGCCACTACCCGTTTGAGGTGAGAACACAGGAGGAAACCGGTTCGACACGTAGGCTATAAAACCTAGCGAACGTGTTGGGAGTCGCCCAACCCGCAGCTCTACAGATGTCTGCTAGCGAGGCACCACGAGCCAGCGCCCAGGACGATGCGACACCCCTAGTGGAGTGAGCACGCAACCTGAGCGGGCAGGGCACACCTTGTGCTTCGTAGGCCAAGGTGATGGCATCCACTATCCAGTGGGCCATCCTCTGCTTGGAGACAGCCTTCCCCTTCTGCTGTCCTCCGTAACAGACAAAGAGCTGTTCTGAGGTCCTGAAGCTCTGAGTTCTATCCACGTACTGACGCAGTGCGCGTACAGGACAGAGCAAAGCTAGGGCTGGGTCTGCCTCCTCCAGGGGCAGCGCTTGCAGGCTCACTACCTGGTCCCTGAAGGGCGTGGTAGGAACCTTGGGCACATAGCCGGGCCGGGGCCTCAGTGTTGCACTGGAGTCAGCCGGCCCAAACTCAAGGCACGATTCGTCGACCGAAAATGCCTGCAGGTCCCCCACCCTCTTGATTGAGGCCAATGCAGTCAGGAGTAGGGTTTTCATAGAAAGAAACTTCAACTCGACTGACTGCAATGGCTCAAAGGGGGCAGTTTGTAGGGCTCTTAGCACCAAAGCCAAATCCCAAGAGGGAAGGGAGGGAGGCCTCGGAGGATTTAACCTCCTGGCCCCCCTAAGAAACCTGACGACCAGATCGTGCTTCCCCACCGACCTCCCCTCTATGGGGTCGTGGTGGGCAGAAATAGCAGCAACATATACCTTAAGGGTGGAGGGGGACAGCCTACGCTCCAACCCTTGTTGCAAAAAGGAAAGCACGGCTCTGATCGAACATCTCCGGGGGTCCTCCTGGTAAGAGGAACACCATTCGACGAACAGGTTCCACTTCAGCGCATAGGCCCGTCTTGTGGACGGTGCTCGTGCTGAAGCGATAGTGAGCGCTACCTCCTGGGGCAGGTCACCTAGAACCTCCGCGTCCCGTCCAGGGACCACACATGAAGTTTCCACAAGTCTGGACGCGGGTGCCAGAGGGTGCCCCGTCTCTGAGAAAGCAGATCCTTCCTCAGAGGAATCGGCCAGGGAGGGGCTGTCGCGAGGAGCATGAGTTCCGGGAACCAGGTCCTGTTGGGCCAATATGGAGCCACTAACAGGACCTGCTCCTCGTCCTCCCTGATCTTGCACAATGTCTGTGCTAGCAGGCTCACTGGGGGAAACGCATACTTGCGCAAGCCCTGGGGCCAGCTGTGTGCCAGTGCATCCGTGCCGAGCGTTGCCTCGGACAGGGAGTAGAACCACTGGCAGTGGGTGGTTTCTGGAGATGCAAACAGGTCTACCTGAGCAACTCCGAACCGACTCCAAATCAGCTGGACCGCCTGGGGATGGAGTCTCCACTCCCCAGGAAGTGCCGCTCGAGACAGCTCGTCGGCCGCCTGATTGAACACTCCTGGGATGTGGATGGCACGAAGGGACCTCAGATGCTTCTGACTCCAGAGGAGGAGGTGGCGGGCGAGTTGCGACATGCGACGGGAGCGCAAACCGCCTTGCCGGTTGATATAGGCAACGGTCGCAGTGTTGTCCGTACGGACCAGAACGTCCCTGCCCCAAAGGCGCCCTCTGAGGCGGCACAGGGCAAGGCGTACTGCCAGCAACTCGAGGCAATTGATATGCCAACGCAGAAGGGGGCCCGTCCAACCCCTGATACTGCGTGCCCGTTGTACGTGGCACCCCAGCCGGTGGCCGAGGCATCCGTGAATACCACAGCATGCCTGGATACCTGCTCCAGGGGCACTCCTGCCCGAAGGAACGAAGGATCTGACCACGGGCTGAAGGTCTTGCGGCAGGCCGGTGTAATCTGAACCCGGTGAGTACCGCGTTTCCACGCCCACCTCGGGATTCGATCATGGAGCCAGTGCTGAAGCGGTCTCATATGGAGCAGACCGAGCGGAACTATGGCCGCAGCTGCAGCCATATGCCCCAGGAGCCTCTGAAAGAGTTTCAGTGGGACCGCTGTCCTGCCTGATAAAGTCTTGAGGCAGTTCAGCACCGACTGAGCACGTTCCTGGGTGAGGCGTGCTGTCTGGTTGACCGAATCCAACTCCATGCCGAGAAAAGAGATCCTCTGCGTTGGCACGAGTTTGCTCTTTTCCCAATTGACCCGAAGGCCCAACTGGCTGAGGTGCCTGAGCACCAGGTCCCTGTGTGCGCACAACAGCTCTCGAGACTGTGCAAGTATGAGCCAGTCGTAGAGGTAGTTGAGAATGCGCACACCCCGTTGTCTCAGGGGAACAAGGGGCCGCCTCTGCGACTTTGGTGAAGACACGAGGCGAAAAGGGACAGCCGGAAGGGCAGGACCTTGTACTGATATGCCCGACCATCGAACGCGAATCGCAGGAATGGCCTGTCTCGCGGGAGAATCGAAACATGAAAGTACGCGTCCTTCAGGTCGATTGCTGCAAACCAATCTAGGGGACGGACGCATCCAAGAATGCGTTTCTGCGTCAACATCTTGAACGGCATCTTGTGAAGTGCACGGTTCAAAACTCGCAGATCCAAGATCGGTCGTAACCCACCGCTTTTCTTGGGCACAATGAAGTAAGGGCTGTAAAACCCCGACCTCATATCGGCTGGAGGGACCGGCTCTATTGCATCCTTCGCCAGTAGGACTGCAATCTCCGCGAGCAAGACAGGGGCATCGACGGCTTTGACTGAAGTGTACCGGATGCCCCTGAACTTGGGGGGGACGCCGGGCGAACTGAATCGCATAGCCGAGTCTGATGGTCCGCAGGAGCCACCGGGACGGGCTGGGGAGCGCTAACCAGGCTCCGAGAGACCGCACCAGCGGGGCCAACGGGCCCACCGACATGCCCGCGGTGGGGCAGCGAGGTGGAACACAGGGACCGGCCCCAGGGCCTGTGACGGCCTGGCCTGTGACGGCAGGGGGCGGGGTCTGGGTGTGTAGTGTAGCACTCACCTGATTTCTCCTCGCATGGGAGGAGACACAGGAACCCGGCTTGAGGCTTGTGACAGCCCGGCGTTTGACGACTTGAAGCGGGGACTGGAGTGCTACTGCCCTTACCTGGTTCCACGAATGGGCAGGAGGGGTGCTCTTGGGCAACCACCCGCTGCCTGCTGGCGAGAGAGGAGGAGGGAAGTGATCCTGTGATGCACGGATCACCACTCTCCTCCTCTTGAGACCCGGAGATTGAGGAGACCGCTCTTTACTGATGTTTTGGGTACCGCTGGCTGCTGGGCCAGTGGCGGAACAAAATGAACAAAAGATACTCCACCCGGCCCTCCTCCGGGGGAGGGAGTGGTGCAGTCACCATCTCCCGATGAGCAGTCTCCTCCATCTCTGGGTCGCCCGTCTCAGGGCCTCTTGCACTTGCGCTTGCCGCCAGGTTTGGCGGGGGCCTGGACGGGCTGGGCGTCCTGCCTGCGACCGGCTCCACGACGCTGCCTGGTGAAGGCTGCTGCGGCTGCGCGGGAGCGGGGACGGCCGCAGGGGGCGCCCACGGCGACGAGCAGGCTGAGTGGCTGCAGCCGGGGTGGAAGCAGCAGGTTTCCTCCGGCGCATGATGTGTTTGCCTCAGTCTGCTTCTGGGCTGCCGAGAACTGCTGGGCAAAGCTCTCGACAGCGTCGCCGAAAGGGCCGGTCTGTGACACGGGAGTACCTTCTCCTGCCCCGTCATGTCAGCGAGACACAGCCAGAGATGGCGCTCCTGGACATCGCACAACCCAGAGACTGTGCGGTCACCTTCGTCACTCGTAGCGCGAGGTCCGTCGCAGCACGCAGCTCATGTAGAACCGCCAGGTCGTGACCACCCTCGTGCAGGTCTTTCAGTGCTTTGGCCTGGTGGACCTGCAGCAACGCCATAGCGTGGAGGGCGGAAGCCGCCTCCCCACAGGCTCTACAAGCACTGCCAGTTAGACCTGACGAATACTTAGAGGCCCGTGAGGGGAGACACGGATCACCCCGCAGGGTGGAAGCGGCTGTTGGACACAGTTGCATGGCCACAGACCGTTCCACCGAGGGGATGCCCGCATACCCCAAAGCGGCTCCACCATCGAGGGTGGTGAGAGCGGAAGAACTACAAGATGTGTTTCGGGCAGTGAAAGGTGCCCTCCACAATCTTGTCAGCTCCTCATGCACTTCCGGAAAGAATGGCACCGGAGGGGGGCGCTGAGAACCAGCGCCACCCCCACCGAGGAACCACTCGCCCAGCCTCGAAGGATCGGGACACGGTGGCTTTTTAGGATTCCACACGAGCCCGACATTCTCGGCGGCCCGGGAAAGCATAGCCGTCATCTCTGGGTCTGGCACGGACAACGCTACCACACCCGAAGGGGGCAACGCAGCCGGGTCGTCATCCCCGGAGAGAGAGGGCCCGCCCTCCGATGCGGTGATCGACATCTGGTCGTCAGAGGGGGCACCGAAGGAAACGCGTGGCCAGCGCGCTCCTTCGGCAGCTCCACCGGCTGCGGAGTGCTTGAGGGGTGAGGAGCTCCACTTGGGGAAGCCCTCACCGTAATCCTCAAATCACCTCTAACTCCACCGGATCCAGTGTGCACGCCGGATCACGGCAGGCAGAGGGACTCTGCCATGTTTGACATAGCAGAGTCGCACTCCGAGATGGTCATGTCCCCGCAAGAAGAACATGAACCATCCACGAAAGCCACCTCAGCGTGCTGAATGCCCAGACACGTGAGGAAGCGATCGTGACCGTCCTGAGGCGCCAGGAAACGACCACACCCAGAAACGCACGGGTGAAAAGACATCTTTAAAAAGACGCGATCACCCGTGTTGCTCTTTTAGAGAAATTGCTCTTTCAGAGAAATGCTCTTTTAGTGCTGAAGCACGCAGGGGAGCTGGCCACCGCACACTCCTAGTGTGGCTGTCAGCAGGAAGACGATCTTTCTCTCCCGGACACCGTGACCACCGCTGCCGCGCCGTAACGCCCGCACTCGCTCGCAGAACACTCTCTTGGAAGGGAGAGCAGTAGCTTTAACCACTACCGCTCGGCTCCGAAGCGAAAGGATAATTGATGCGGTGCATCAGCTGCCTCTTATGCTCACGCTGTGATCAGCGGCAGCTGGATGCAATAATCGCATGCCAATGTCCATTGGCTCGTTTAGTTACACTCGAAGTGGATTGGTCTCTCTGGCGAGATCCCAATTTCGTCGGTCATCCGACGTGACTCGGAGTGACCGACTGAAAGGGGAACTATATTACTATATTAAAAGCATTCATTCTTCAGATCAATCTCATATTCACACAATAAAACATTAGTTTGAATGTCTGCTGAGGAAAGCCATATCTTTGTCGTAATATCCTTTCATCTGTTAAGGGTGTTTCCGATGATAGCGCTGCTCAGTGCATTTGTTGGCTGTGTCCTACAGGCTGTTGTTGACAGCAAAAATAACTTCCTTGTTCAGTGTTTCAGTCTCTTTCAATATAAAAGTCTCTACTGCTAACTCATAAAAACAGTCTCTTGTCGCCATCTAAAGGCGGAACAATGTAACTAAAATCACCATCACAAATACACACGCTGTGTCCAAACACTAAATACTTTTATTAAATACTATATAAAAATTATTAATTGAATAATAATATTTAATAAACAACAACAACAGCCATCATAAAAGTTGCTAGGCAATTCAGTCAAAAGTACAAGGCAGCGCTCTGACATACAGCATTGAATTAATTTACATAAACATGATGAGATTTTGCCAAAACTATTTGCTCTGGAACAAATAATAGATCAATGAGACCAAAGACCCAAAACAAAATATATCTCATGTTTAACCACTATAGAGACATCAGAGCCAGCGGTAAATTCCAGAAGTACTGGCCATGGTGAGGCTTCTCTCGGTGGGTTCATGAGCGCTGAATGCCCGCTGAACCGCTGGAGCTCACGACTCCGAAAACGTCGAAGCAAATTTTCAAATAGACGTTATCTTTATTAACAAACTGCATATTTGAAGTCCAAACAAGTACATTCTTGCGTAAAAAACTCTTAAAACTACATTCCGTGACACAAAAACAGTGTTATTTTTACAGTTATAGTGGATTTGGGCATCCGCAATGACACTCACTGTGAGAAATACCACAAGCGGAGTGATACAATCTCTTGTGTGGAAAGACTTTTCAGCCAATCAGATTTGAGAACCAGAACGAACTGTTATATAAAGAGCACTACTTGAATAATTTCAGTATCCCTTCATAAAAGAATGTGTTTTGTGATTTCATTCATGTAGGTTTTATATACAGCTAATTATTAAAATTCAGCAAGTGTTGTCCGCACACTGTAAAGACCACAAAGGTCTATCAAAATATATATTTTATTATTTTTTTAGATTTAACCCTCTGGTGTTGTTCAGTCATTTTTTGTTTGTGCTATCTACAAATTGGCCACAATGCAGAAAAAAAAGTGCACAGCAATGAAGGGGTGACAAAACTTTAGCAATTATACCTGAAAACACTGCTCAGTAGCAAAGGAATACACAGCACTGAATATATATGGCTATACTGGCATCTAATGGCTACACCACGGTATTACAGATGATTTTCATTATTTTCATTATTTTCCACAAAGTGGAACAAATCTGCCTCAATTCAATGGATTTTAAATACTTTTGCTCTATTTTTGTCTTTAATGCTGCATTAAATGAAAAATTATATATATATATATAGCTGATAAAATGTAAAAACAAAAAACTGTAACTTGAATGCAATGTAAGTCGCTTTGGATAAAAGCGTCTGCTAAATGCATAAATGTAAAAGTAAATGTAAATGTAAATATATATATATATATATAATATATATATATATATTTTTTTTTTTTTTACATTTTATACAGAAAACAGCCAATAATTTAGAAATGAATATTAATTAGTAACATGAAATACACTCTAAATGTAAAATATTAAAGAAAAACATTATTGAAATGAAATATAGTATATTCATTTGAGAAAAGTAAAATTATTACATGATTATGGCCTCTGGTCAGTTTTGACTGCGAACAACACAAGTGTGACACCCAAATGAACAATACCAGAGGGTTAAAAGAGAATAACAAAATAAAGATAATAAAATATAAGTCCCAATTGTAAGTCGCTTTGGATAAAAGCGTCTGCTAAATGACTAAATGTAAATGTAAATGTAAAATATATATATTTTTTTTAGATTTACAAAAGATTAAAAAATAAGTTTAAAAAAATTATAAAGCATTATTATTTTTAGACGAGCAGGGACTAACCCTATTGGTCCTCTAAGTGCTGGATGCAGCTCTACTTTCACTGACAGATGCATGAGCGGAGGAGAAAAACCTACAAACGTTTGATTATTTGGTCTTGGTGAAAGTGCTGAGATCGGTGCATTTTATTAATTCTTTCCACCACGACATCAAAATAAAACAAGAGCCGAGTCCATAAATCAGCAGCATCTCATAAGCGCGCGAGAGAGAGAGAAAACACGTCTCTCAGCTCGGCTTCGCTCAACATAAACAGCGCAGCGCTCCAGTGAATGCAGTGGGACTCAATGAGTCGCGGGCCGCTGAAAGAGACTGTTTGGGGAGCGATGGGTGGTCAGAGCGGGTAAACCAACACGCCTGCTGTCACCTCCCAAACACGCATGAATCTGCGCAGATCAAAGCGTGCTGACAGCGATTTACTGCTGTGGTTGGGTGAGTCCTGCATGAGAGATGCCAGCGGACATTACCGTCTGAGCAAACCAAACAGCCCACTCGGACTCCATCCATCAGCGGCAGCTTTGAAGAGGATTCCATCAAGATATTGCAAATCATAACAGATGATCTGGACCCGTGCTTACATGCAGAAGATCAGCTCAGTATTAAAAAGCCCTTTAGTCTGAGCTCTGTGGAACATCATCAGACACACTGACACACGCTTATTCAACTAAATAAGGACATTGCATTTTTACATTTTTTTGGAGGTTTAATGTACAAAAATCAGTGAGTTTTGTCCACACACTAAACAGATAACCAGACCATAAAGGTCTATCAAAATACACATTTTATTATTTTTAGAGGTATAAAAAGATTTCAAAAATAATAAAAAAAAAAAAAAGTTAAAAAACAGACCACAAAGGTCAATAAAAATACATGTATATTAAAACATATATATAAAAAAAATATATTTAAAAAAAAAAACAGACCACAAAAGTCTGTCCAAATATATCTTTTATATCTGTTAATAATTTGTATACAAATAAAATTGATTATTATTATTATTATTATTATTATTTCATATTTTAAAAAAATATATAAAAATTGTTCAAATTAAAACATAGACTAAAAGACCTATGAAAACATTTTTTTTTTTAGATTTAAAAAAAGATTTAAAAATAATAAAAAATAAATAAAAATTAAAACTAAAAAATAATAAGACATATTATATATATTAAAAAGAATAATAAACTATTTTCTTTACACTATATACTGCTAATTATAAATACTATAATCCAAACAGAACAATAGCTGTATTTTTTGAGTTTAACTATACTACTGTATATCTGTTTGTGGTAGTTTCGTGAGGTCTCTCTCACTGCTGCTGACCCGTGTGGTTAGTCAGGTGTTGTGTGCTGATGTGGGTTGGTTTAGTTGAGTTAGCTGAGTTTCTCTACCTGTACTGCACCACCATCATGTTCTGCTCTCCACAGTGTCTGGCGCAGCGGATGTACCTCATCCAGCTCGACTTACTGGGCTCGTTCCCGTCAATAAAGTGCTGTAAGGTTCCCTCCTGATCATAAATCTGCAAGAGAGACAAACACAGAACTCTCAGTCCTGCTCATCTTTTGTGATTTGATTTATATAAAGATAACCAAACAAAAATGATTTGGGTAAATCTGCTGTCATTGACAAATAACCTGCAGTGCTCCATATTTCAGTCTCTTTCACTAGTGTTCCCATTAAGTATTAAAACTTTATTTCTGAATGTTCAAAATGTCCAGTTTGAATAACTTTTACTGAATGTTAGAGGAAACATTAAGGAAATGTTCCATTTTGTCATTTTGAAAACATTATGGAAATGTTACTTTTGAATGTTCTCAGAACAGTAACATTTAAAAAACTTTAGATAAACATCCAACTAAAATATTTTGGAAAAAATGTTCTACAAACAATGTATCAATGATGTTTTTGTGCTAACATTTTGAGAATGTTATTAAAGACCAGATAACTTTGAATGAACATTCTATTCCATTACTGGAAGAATGTTTTTTTTTTTTTTTTTTTTTTTTTTTTTTTTTATATAACGTTGAGAGAACATTGCCAGCACATTCTGAGAATATTCCTCATAACACGAGACCAACATCACACACACATCACAGCTGTGCTCTGTTTGATTCAGTCACAACAAATACTGAAGACAACAAACATCTGATAATAAAGACAGATGTTACTATTACTAATGACAGATTTTTTGTTTTTCAGATAAAGATTTTTTATATGTAATTTTGTTTACATTTTAAAATATTATTTTTTTTATATTTACATTTATATATAAAAACATTATTGTATTATTTAAAAAATAAAGTTTTTATATAAAAATTTTAGTTTTTATATACTCTAAAAAAAAATTTAAAAAAAAAAATATTTTTTTCCCCAAACTGGGTTTTGTGAGCTGATGAAAAGAAAAGGAAATTAAATAAAAAAATTAAGAATTCAAATAAAAAACAATAATTTTAAAATAAAAAGTACTCAAAATATTCAAATAAATGAAATCTAAAAAAATGAAATTTAATTTTATTTATTTTCTCTGGTTTTACTCCTAACTGTCTGTCTTTGTATTTCTCTTTTCTCTTTTTTTCTGATTCATATTTCTCTGTCTTGTAAAGCACATTGCTCAGCTGCTGCTATTGAAATGGTGCTATATGAATCAACTTTGACCTTTGAAATATTTGATTTATCTGCATATCATGTGATCATTAACTCACATCAGAGAACAGTGAACGTGAATGTGTTGAGAAATTACTGAGAGCATCAAGAAGCAGCTGAAGACACATTAACCAATCCACAACCTTAAAGCAACCCTAAATGCAATTACACACACACACACACACACACACAACCCGTTCTTCTCTTGTCTTGTTTTGCTAATCTAGATGGCTTATGTTTCTCTATTAGAAGTCACATTAGATAAACGCATCTGCTAAATGCATGAATGCAGATGTAAATTAGAACATTAAGTGAAAATCTCAAGGGAACTTCAAGAACATATTTCAGCTCAAAGCGCTTCGGCTGATGAAAGCATTTGGGAATCTCTGCACTGAGCACTGCAGCGGGTCACTACCTTCACAAAAACAATCTGATCCAAATAAAAGAATCAGATCAGTAAACACACATGAGGTGAAATGACAGGCATGATATCTCACACTAAACACAAACACACACCTAGTCCTCAGAGTTCAGATTGTCTCAGTGTGATTCTGTTTCAGCATCAGCTGTGAAAGCGAGCAGAAAACTGCCTTTGACTGACAGCTGTCGCTGTGTGTGATCGGCTCTGATGAATCTGATCTGATGGATTTCCCACAAACTGTCACAGCAAGAGACTTCAGCTTTATTTCATACACTGAAGAAACTTGCTCTAGGAAGCTTTTGTTACTCAGAAATTGCTAGTAAATTTAATGAATAACATGAAGAGTAACTCAGTAACACAGAAACAGTGCTTTTTTGTAAAATGTAATCCAATAATCCACACAACTTTGAAAAATCATTTCCAGTGTATCTGCCCTGAACCCTGCAACTGTAGGATCTTCATTTATTTATTTAAAAACAGACTTAAAACATGATGAACACTGAGGAAAAAGTACGGTGGCCGAGAGAGCTCAACACACTGCAAATAGAAAAAAACACCTGCAAATTAAGAAAACAACTTCATCAACATGCACTGCAAATGCTCACAACACAACCAATCAAAGAAACCTGCTGCAAATAAAATTCTTTATTTGGTTGTGTTGTGAGCATTTGCATCTGCTGTCGAAATGATGAAGATGTTTTCTTGATTTGCTGGTGCTTTTTCTATCTGCATGTGTTTTCTGAAGTTGCAGCGCATTGCGCTCTCTCGGCCACCGTATAAAAGGCATCAACAGCAAACCAAATCATTAAATCACAAAGAACAGACGGATCTGTCAATGAAACGCCTGACACTGTAAATGATCAGACCATCTCTGATAATCAGGGTTATTATAGATAACAAAAACTAAAATCATTAAAATCATTTCTTTCTTAAAATAAAATAAATGTTAACTGAAATAAATAAATATTTTAAATAAATGAATAAAATAAGTAAATATATAAATAAATATTTTTTTATTTAACTAGTTCTCAAAGAAACATTTCTCATTTTCATAGTTTAACTTAATTTACTAAAATAACTAAAACTAAAATAAAAAATAAAAAATAAATCAATATAATTTAAAACATCTATATTTAAATGTCTATATATTTAAACAATACATATATATTTAAAAAAAACTAAAACTAAAAACATGACAAAAACACAAAAATACTAGTCTTTTAACAAAAATTAAAGTAAAAACAGAAAATATAAAAATAAAAATTAATTAAAACTATTAATAAAATCTAGAATAATATCTCATTGATACTAAAAAAACATAAAAAAACAAACTCTAAACTCTTAAAATTTTAATTCAACTCATTTTTATTCAGTTTAATGTGATGTAAAACTAATAACAATTATATAGACATTTCTAAAAAACGAATAAAAAACAATAAAAACACAAAAGTTAAACTTTATAGCGACAATTAAAATAAAGACATAATAAAAATAAAACCTAATTCAAACTATTACTAAAAATTACAATAGTATCTGACTGAAACTATAAAAATAGTGGTGGAATCAGTCCTGTAAATGATCACAATAATCACAATATAAATGCATCAGATGATGCTGAGGAGAGAGAAGCGGATGTGAAGTCTGGGATTCTGGGATTCTTCTCCGGTCTGAGGTGTGCGATCGATGGGATCTGAAGGGCTCCTGTCACTGCGTTACTTACTGCTCAATCTCTGAGCGACGGCTGTAAATAGAGCGTCTGACCGCTGCTGACCGCCTGACAGCCGCTCTGACCTGCTGCCCTCATTACAGACAGTAAATCAGGGCCGACAGCGCCACTTTATCGCAGGAGCAGAGAGCTGTGAGCATGCAAACACGTCTCTGGAGGCGATAGAGCCGCTTTAAAACACACCGCTCTACATCGGCTTTGTGCCAGAAACTCTCTCAGCCTGCGCTTCATCTTCTGTGTTCAAACTCCATTCACTTTATCACACCATCATGATAAACAGTGATGTGAATGACATGAAAAACATGAAAGCGCATCATAAACGCTCACTGTCTGAGAAATATTCATGTTCATATGCAGAAGATTTCCTGAGGAAATGACTGAGAAATGAAATATTTCACCTACAGCGTCTCTTCTGCTTTACTTTAGGATTTACGCGAGTTATTGCAGGGTTATTGCCCTTCAAATGTATTTATTTAGTACTTTTATTTTGCTGCTTATCTTGTACAGGAAACTTCTGTATAAGAGATTTTAGATCTCAGAAAGACTTTCTTGGTTAAATAAAGGTTAATAAATAAATATAAATATGAAGGTTAATGAATAAATAAATATAATGGTAAATAAATAAATAATAAATAAATAAATGTATTTATTTTGCTATTTTGCTGCCTATTTTGGCCAGGTAACTCCTGTAAAAGAGATTTTAGATCTCAGAAAGACTTTCCTGGTTAAATAAAGGTTAATAAATAAATGTAAATTTTATCAAATAAATAAATAATTTTTGCTATTTTGCTGCTTATATTGGCCAGGATACAAGACATTTTTGATTTTAGAAAGACTTTCCTGGTAAAATAAAGGTTAATAAATCAATGTAAACATAAAGGTTAATAAATGAATGGAATGAATGAATGAATGAATGAATGAATAAATGAATAAATAAATGAATAAATCTGCAGCCATTTGGGAAGCTCATATGAAAGAGATTTTTGATTAAAGAGATGAAATGTAAATAAATTTAAAACAAACATAAATAAACAAATAAATAAATAACATTTGCTATTTTGCAACCTATCTAGGCCAGGATGCTCCCATAAAACAGATTTTTGATTAAAGAGATTAAATAAATAAATTATAAATAAATAAATGCCATTGAGTAACACTGTGACAAAATTGCAAAATTAAACAAAAAGCCCTTAAAATCTAATATGTATAAGCGTATAAACATTTTCACTATTTGCATAGATCTAACTGAACTGAATACAAATACTGTATTAGTATTAAACAGATTAGAGGTAAATTTTATAAACTGGACACACAAAGTTTAGTTTGCGTTTAGTATTTCAGTCTATTTATATTGCTATTCTAACTAAACACCATTATAAGGGTTTATTTCGTTTTATGATTATAGATTTTTCTCTGCTGTCGGAGACTATCAGAACAAACCTGAAACAGATCTCTACAGTCATTTCTAATATCATAACAGTGTTCACATCATAATAATATCATAACAGGCCGAGCTGGATGTCAATATGTGTAATATAAGCGCTTAAAGTCAGACGTACAGACTAAACAAGTCTTAAAATAACACGAAGCAACCATAAAAAATTCCAATGAAAACACAGCGAGCCGCTCATTCCTGAGCAGAAGAGGAGCACGTTCAGATCAAACCCTCGCGTCTGATACGGCCAGAGATGCTTTCTCTCACAACAGAGACACAAATGAAGCAGAAAATAACTTCAGTGACAAATTACAGTGTGAAACCACGTTAAACAAGAGCAGAAATAAAATAATTATCCTGGCCCGCGGCCCGTCGCAATGACATCATCACGCTCAGCCAATGAAAAAGCATTATTCCCATCACAGCGACTGGAAATATATGTGTTTCATGAAAGCATTCAGTCATGCTCAGACTATTTTCTGACTCAATATAGAATCAGTCCGAGTGTTTTCACAATCTGCCTTACCAGCTGAAGAGTTCATAAGTTACTATACTTAACTGAAACCATACAAAAACATTGGTAAAACTTTATAATAATAATGTTAACTATATTTAATGCATTACCTAACATTAACTAACCATGAACAATACGTTTGTTGCAGTATTTATCCATCTTTGTTAATGTTAGTTAATAAAAATACAACAGGTCAGGTCCATTAAATAACTTTAACAGATACAACTTTAGATTTTAATAATAGTAAATGTTGGAATCAATAACTAAGATTAATAAATGCTTTAAAAGTGTTAGTTTGTCATTATTTATTTTGTGTTAACTGATGTGGTTAACTAATGTTAACAAATGGAACCAAAACATTCTTTGCTACTTGAAATAAAATAATAAAATACAAATACTATATTAAATAAAAAACTTAAACTTATTTTAATCCAACTAACTTAATTTAATTAAACTTCAATTAATTTACCTTAAAAATAATCCAAGCTGAAAAAAAAACTGTGATAAAAAAGACAAAAACACAAAAATACTAAAACTTTAACAAAAATTCAATTAAAAACAGAAAATATAAAAATAAAATATTTTTTTCTCATTTTTTATTTAACTTGGTGTACTAAGATAACTAAAACTGAAATGAAAAATAATTTAAAAAATATACAGAAATAACTCACACAACATGTTTCAAAAATAATTAAAAGTTATTAAAAAAATAAAATATATTGATAAAAATTAATAATAAAACTATTAATAAAAAGTACAATAGTATCTCAATAGAATGATAATAAATATATTTAAAGAGACAGTGCACTAAAAAATAAAAAATATAAAAAATGATGACATTCTGGTTTCAAAATGGTTTAAAGTTCCAATGACAATAAATACTATAAAAGTTAATGGCTACCGTCAACTGTTTGGTTACCAACATTCTTCAAAATATCTTCTGTTGTGTTCAACAGAAGAAAGAAACTCACACAAGTTTGGAACAACATAAGGATGAGTAAATAATGACAGAATGATCTTTTTTTGAGTGGCTATCCCTTTCCTCCATAACTGAAGATCTCCTCGCTTTGGTGCTTTCCTGTAAGACGTCCAGAAACACTCGCTGACACGCTTTACATGAGCTCCAGTATAATTCAGCGCAGTAAAACAGCACAGGTACAGTGTTTAGTTCATAAATGTCACATTACTCGCTCGGTGCTCGCGGCATCATGACAGCGCCTCTATAACAAGACACGCTATTTATTGGCCGTCAGCGTTCAGATGTTTGAGTTGGACTCGCCGACGGTCAAACAGCACCAAACAGAGCCATTGGCTGGATTTATAGCTGGTAAATATGGCTGATAATGGGCAATATCGACGAGAGACGTGTGTACAATATTCTTTAGAAAAGCATTCCAGACTCAGGGTGAGAAACGCTGGAGTAATAACTCTGACAGGCCAAAGAAACTGACAGACAGAATAAACACTGCTGTAGGCCTCACGCTTCACCTGTGTTTACATCTGATTTATCCCTCACATACATACAGACTTACATCAGGCTGTCCATTTAACACACTCATTTGGTGCAATTCATTAGGGAATAAATAATCTCTTAAAATGCATTTAATGCAGTGCCTCGTCTAGTGTCTAATGATCATGATGCAGGACAAATGACTATTAGAATGCAGTTATATGAGCCTAAAATTCAGGATGTGAGCACAAAAAAAATCACCCTCTTATATTTATATCATATGATGTAATTTAGCAATATCACACCAGCAAGAGTGCTGCTTTTCCCCAATATCTGCACTATTGCAAATGTGATATTGATTTACAACAGTTCAATAAATAAGTAGTTTATATTGTGTTTTAGATTCAATATTGTCTGTTTTGCTCAATTTCACAAATGAAAATATTTCAAATCAAAGCCACAGCAGAACTGTTGAGCATCTCTGAGAAACATACAGCGGTGATTCATTACTGAGTGAATCAGCTGTTTGAACAAATCAAGTGAGTCAATGATTCAGTGACGCTTTCATACACAGTCACTTGCTTAGTTTCCAAATTAATCCACTGTTTGAACAAATCAAGTTCAGTGATTCAGTGATTCTTTCACAAAGACAGTCACTTGGTTCGTTTCTGAATGAATCATCTGTTTGAATGAATCAAGTGAGGCAGTGATTTGGTGACTCTTCATAAAGACAGTCACATGATTCATTTCTGAATGAATCAGCCATTTGAACAAATCAGCTGAATGAATGATTCAATAACTCACTCATTAAGAGAGTTTCATATTAAGAGTATATCATTTCATTTAAAATAAATAATTTCATATTTCAGTATTCACCCATTAATGCCCATATCAGTGCTTATACAATGTTGCATCAAAATATTTCTCTCTATAGCTACTTTTTTGTAATGTCTATTCAATGCTTTTCTCATTTAACATAATGACTTTAAATGATCTTTTGGGGGTCATTTCTCAGGCCAAACTGATGTGATTAATTTGGAATTATTCGGCACATCGTGTAATTAAACATTTAAAATTTAAAAATTAAAAATGAATCAAATCAGTAAAAAATACTGAAGTAATAGTACATTAAGGCCCGGTTTCACAGACGGGGCTTAGCTTAAGCCAGGACTAGGCCTTAGTTAAATTAAGATATTTAAGTAGTTTTAGCACAATTAAGATATTTTATAAAAATGCCTTAGAAGAAAACGTTACAAGTGTGCATCTCAATGGCACAACGGCACTGACATATTTTAAGATATGCCAGAGCAAGATGAGACAGCTCAAACATGCATTTTAGTCTGGGACTAGCTTAAGTCTTGTCTGTGAAACTGGGGGTAAAATTTTAAGAAAATGTAATCGTTTAACAGCCCTGATATATAAAAGATCAGATGTGTGCAGCACGTACAGCTCATAAACATGTGTTTGTGATGAACTTACACCTGGACTATCATTATCTCTGTCATTTAAAGAAACAGCAGATGAACCATCAGTTTTATTTGCTCCTAATTGACTGATCAAATGGCTGCTATCAGGTGTTTAACCCATAGATCAGCGCTATGACAGCAGGAGCAGTAATAACAGCGTCAATAAAAGGTCAGACAGTCTTAATCAAACGCTGAAACGGCTGTAATGAGCACGCCGTGAGATCTGTTTTGTTAATATTAAACTAATAGATGATCTAACAGGGGTAATATTAATCTGTCGAGCTACCGAGCACTAATAACGCTCTGCCAAATCCAGCCGCTGATTCATTCGCCATTAGCGGTGATTTCTGACACACTCCAGAGAATCCTTCAGCGCTGCTATTTTAGTTCAGTCGCGGCAGATCTGAGCTCGAATGTTTGTGTTCTTCACGTTCCAGCCTTTCATTCTCTGCTCTAATGTTCGCTCTCAGACACACACGCCGTTCGCTCTGATCCAGAGGAATTTTTACTGTAGAAACTGACGTCACGCTGAACCAGGAACATTCTGAACAGACCACCTACAACATCTCTGTCTCACTGTCCATTTCAAATCAAGACTTTCACGTCAGCTTTCAGACCAACTCGTGTGAAAAATAAAAGCACATAAAAACGCTGTCAATCATTCAAAAGGGACACCTTTATACTTTATTCACCCTTAAATGGCTCCATTTTTTGAAAGTGACAGCTTTTGTACTTTTTTTTTTTTTTTCTGAGAGTGTAGGAAGTTTAGCTTTATGCATATCTATGCAAGTTTGTTTCTGCCATGGAATAACAATATATAACAATAACAATATATATTTCTCACATTTATGACTTTTTTCTCAGATTTGCAAGTTTACATCTCACTATTCCAAGTTATAAACTCATAATTGTGGGTTTATATTTTGCAATTTTGACTTTATAATTTTGACTTTTCATAATTGAGTTTACATCTCAAAATTTAAATTTTTTTCCCTCAATTTTCTACTTTTTTTTCTTTTAATTCTGAATTTACATCTCACATTTTGGTTTTTTTTTTTTTTTTTTTTTTTTTTTTGGTTTCCTTCACAGAATAAAAAAAAAAAAAGAAAAAAAGGTAATTTTGACTTATCTCACAATTCTGTCTTTTTTCTTGCAATTACAAGTTTATATCTTTTTTTATACATTTTTATACATTTCTGACTTATTTTTCTAGTTTATATCTCTCAATTGCAAGTTAGAACTAATAATTCAGAATTCCCATCAAACAATTTAGAATTACTTTCTCTGAATTCTGAGTTTACATCTTGCAATTGTTTTTTGTTAAAAAATTAGAGGTAATTGCTACAATTTTTTTTCTCTCTCACAATTCAGACTTTTTTCTTACAATAGCGAGTTTTTTCACTGTTCTGTTTTTTAAAAATGACCTTTTTTATAACAAATACAAAAGGTTTAATTGCATTCAATTTGTATTTAATTGTTTTTTCTACAACAGAAATAAGCTTCCATGTACAATGCAATTGTTTAAGCCTATTTCTGTCATAGAATTAAAAAAGAGTAATTGTGACTTTTTAGCTCACAATTCTGACTTTTATTCTTGAAATTGTCAGTTTATATCAGTTTATATCTCAGTTCTGACTTTTCTTCTCAGAATTGCAAGTTGACATCTTGCAATTCTGAGTTTATACTAAAAAATGTCAGAATTATGAGATATAAACTCATATCAAACTGCAGGAAAATAGACAGAATTCTGAGTTAAAATGTCACAATTACCCTTTTTATTTTTTATTCTATGACAGAAATAATCTTCCATGCATATCTGTCCATGTCTATATTTAGAGAACTGATCATTGATGATCCATCTGCTCTCTCTCTCTCTCTCTCTGTGTCTGTCAGCTGGTATCAGAGGTGAAGCTGCTGACCTTTAGTTAGCGTGTTTGGGCTTTTTCTCACCCGCCCCTCTTTGTGTTCCACACATCAGGTTGTTCGCACACACACAAACACACACACACACACACACACACACACACACACTGGATTTTATGGTTTATGAGGAACTCTCCATAAGCTTAATGGTTTTTCTACTGTACAAACCATAATTTCAGTCGCCCTACACCAACTTTATACCTAAACAGAAAACTTTCTGCATTTTTAGATTTTCAAAAAAACTCAATTCTGTATGATTTATAAGCCTTTTGAATTATGGGGACACCGAAAGTGTCCTCATAAATCAGCTTCATGTTGTAATACCTATGTCATATGTCATTATACAAATCTGTGTCCTCAAATCACATAAACATGCACACACACACACACACACACACACTCTCACCTCCCATAAGTGTCTTGTGTTTCGCACAGATCCCGACTGCACCTTCTCCAGCGGCAGCGGGACGCCCTGGAAGGGCCCGATCCAGGTGCCCTGCGGGATGCGCTGGGCAGCACAGATGCCGTACCCCAGACCCGGGACAGTGCTGGTGCACAGACACACCTCACGCGGCAGATCCCTCAGCCAGTCTGGGACCTCTGGAGGAGGAACAGCCGCTGAAGCGCTGCTGGTCCCCACCAGCCTCCGCAGCGAGTGCAGGGGTCCGTGCATGGGGCACTCGCCGTTACGGTTGTCCGCACACATGTCACAGCCTGAGGGACGGCACAGCAAGAGGGCTGGTTATTTACCCGCACACAGATGGGACCCCGAACGGCCCCACGCGATCCCCTTCACTGAGTTACACACAAACTCTAAATTGTCCTTTTGTCAGCTGGTGCATGAAGACGTTTCTGCTACTGCGCTTGAAACAGGCTGAATTACAGCTTTAAACCTAAAGCTTTAAATGTAAAAACAGATGCATTTATCAGCTTATCAATACCACAGCGTTGAATCACTTCACAATATTAATCACTCAAAAAATGTGTTTATATTTGTGTTGTGCATTTGACTTTAAATTATTGACTTTATGCACAAAAAATGTCCAATTGACTTTAAATTATGGATTTTGAGCAAAAACAGATTTAGAAGAAAAAAATATATATATAATATAATAATATAGAAAAAAAGATATTATGCAAAAAAAGGATTTTGTGCATTTGACTACAAATTATTGACTTTTAATCATGCAAAAACAGAATTTTGTCCATTTGATTTCATGCAGAAATGTGCATTTGACTTTAAATGACTGATTTTAAATTTTGCAAAAAATTGTGCATTTGACTTGACTTTGTGCACAATAATGTGCATGACTAAGAAAAGAATAAAAAATTACACAACTAGATAAAATTGTATGCAACATTTAAATCGCCATAATGAGTCATATATCTCTTAATACATGGTTTATTATTCGCGTTTGAACACGTGCAGCTCCTAAAAGTGACCTACAGAAATAAAGCGTAATGTGCATCGTCTTCTAAACTAAAATTAGTTGCGATTTATGAGCTATTTAGTCTTGAATCATTTCTCTCTTATTTTGTACCGTGCATCAGAATATTTTCATCAGCGTTTTGCATCTGAAAATCGCAGTACAATCAGCAGCACAAATGAAACTGTGTGTTAAAGTACATGTGTTGGTCTGTAAGGCGCTTTATAAATGAGCTGCACTGCTCTGAAATATGGGCTCAGAATCCCGCATGTAGATAAAGAAGTCTCACTGTCCCCCGGAGACACACATGTCCTGTGTTGGGATGATGAATGTGGGCCGATGGAGCAGATCGATCAGTGATTCGGACTCACTCTACAAAACTATATAGCAATTAATTGTGTGTTGTCCGCTCATCCCTCATGTGCTGCTGCATTTATCGATGAAGATCTGCTGATCACTCACCACCTTTCACATCTCACACTCATACAGTATTTCCCTCCGTGCATCAAAGCGCTTATTTAATTATCCAGAAAACAAATATAAATAAATATCGGAAATATAACGGGCCAAAATCTATTAATGAAGATTCAAAAGAGAAGAATTCAGAGTAAGCATGATTGCAGTTGTTGACACTTACAATCAATGTAATTATCATATATTTTGATTCTTAATTAATTAAAAACATTTTAGACATCTCAGATTTTAAGTCAATTTAAATATACAAATGTTTATTCACTGAATATGCATTTTAAAATAAAGCCGAGGTTAAAAAGCCTTTTCTAATGTGTGAATATCGGGCTTTTTTTATTTCTATTCATTTTAATTTGTGTTAATTTCCTTAATGTCAGTAAATAATTTCAGGATATTTGATACCGCTGGTGTCGCTCGTTGATAATTTCGAATTGATCCGGTTTAAAAACAAAAAAACTCGTCAAATTCAACACGCACCTGCCTGAGAATAAACTCAATTCAATCACTAGAGAATTCAGTAAAATCAGTTGCACAAGACAATCTTTGGCCCAGGACAAAAATACTAACAAGAAACTGTTTGAAGAAGATTAACTATCAGTTTTGCAGTAATATAATGTTTTTATCATACATCTAGCTAAATGATTCACTTAAGCACAGCATTCATTTAAATATATTTTCAAAATATTCATTACGCAACAACACGAAAACTGACTTTTTTTCTCAATAACTAATCGAAGAAACACGTTTGTAATAATAAAGCGATTGTTTGTCCAACACTCCCAAAAAGAAAAAAAAGGTTATTCACGTGTTGTTGTTTTCAAGAACCATATTTCACTTTTGAGCTGACTATACGCTTCTTTTGAGTTAAAAAAGAAAACTACATAACCTGTAGCAGGATATTTGTTAGATTATAGATTATGCGTGTTTAGTTCCTTCAAAGCACCAGAACGCTGTTTTTCTAAAAAAAACAAAAAAACCGTAGAAAAAAAAAGTTCCCATGCGACTCCCTTTCCTCTTTATTTAAGAGAATGTTTGTGTGTTATGAATGAATATAAAGCTACATACGGTTGTTGAGGTCTCCGTTGTGGTTGTTGAGCGGGATGATCTCCATCCTCTGCTGTCCATACAGATAATAGTCCAGCTCCTCAGAGCTCAGCTTCAGCCGCGAGCCTTTATCATTCTTAAAGTTGGCCGACAAACAAAGTTCTTTGGCTTGAGAAGATCCGCCGGTTTCGGAGCTCAGAGTCTGTCCGAACAGCGCGGTGCAGGAGCTCGAGGAGGAGGTGGAGGAGGAGATCAGGTTGGGTCTCTGAAGACGGAGGTTCTCCAGCGGCAGAGAGGCGGCTTTCAGCGCGTTGTTCTGCGGGAAGAGCTGCTGCCAGTGCTGGATGTAGGTCGGGTCCACTTTGAGGAAAGCAGAACCGCTCGGCTCGCCCGGCTTCAGCATGTCCGACTGTAACATCAGCACAGATGATGGATGATGATGATGATGATGATGGACTTCTTCAGAAAAGAATCGCTGCTTAACTTAACTGCGCGTTTAAGCACATTACAAGACTACGCGAAGAGAAGAAGCCGATGCGTTCCGGACTTCTCCGATCGCGCTTCATGTTTGTGCGAGTGAAATGCGAGCGCTCTCGAGTAAAACACACTTACCCTGTCAGAAGAGTCCAGGCTGTGACTCTCGGACACTTACAACATCACAGTATTGACCGAGAGAGCTCTGCTCGAACCCCATCAGCACGTGCACGCGCACCGAGCTCGCTCCCGCACGGGCACGTGCTTCTGGACAGATGCTGAGGCTTAGTTTTAATTTAGCACTACTTTTCTTAAGTTGCGGATCATGCATACGCGCGATTACACATTGCACCAAAAAAACAAACAAAAAAAAAAACACCCTCGCTTTTCTTCGCTAGTCGTAAAGTTGCTAGAATCGTAAATTATTGTCGGAATTTTCTATTTGAGTTTGCATGATAATGAATGACTCTCTCAATCAGGCATTTGATAATTGTATTATTTCTTTAAGTCTTAGCAGATAAGACCGCGCAACTCCGTTTCCCAGCCTTCCTTCCAGACGCTTGAGAAAGTTTTGGAAAAGCGCTCTATATCTGAATGTAGGGCATTTTGCACCAGAGGAGGGGTAAATGTTTTGACTGGCAACATTCTGACAGGCCCATTCGTCATCTAGAGGTCTCTGCAGATTGATAACGAACCAAAACACAAACATAATCGTCTGAAAATGAATTCTTGTCTACAAATGTATTTCACCCTTAAAGAATGTGAGCAAGAACAACGTCTGGATTTATTGTTCGTTAGTTTTTTGTTTTTTGTTTTTTTCTTTAGCAATTAAGCTTTATTTTGGTCCTGGCGCAATTATCATTAAAATTAAACGCGATTAAATCGCGCGCTATGTTCTATTTTAATTAAATTAAATTATTATTTTTATTTAAATAACAATGATGCATGTCGGACCTAACCTTAAAAGCATTTATAGTTGTCACACTTCCAAAGAACACTACTATTATGACAGCGTATCGGTGTTTTTATTCACTGATAAATGACCAGTGAAATAAAGTGCACTCGAGGGGCAGAGGAGATCAATACATTAACTGCCCAAATATATCATTTTCCGTGCCAAAAAAAACGGATTATTAAAGCTGAGCGTAACTTGGGCTTCATTTGCATATTTTCAGCGCGTGAAAAAAAAAGTGTTTAGGTGTGTCTTTCATTAACATAGACTGCTGTTTGACATTCACTTAGACCCTTTGCATTTGTTGTTAATTAATTCTGCTGATGGCTGAAAGACAAATGAACGGGTCTGTTTGACAGGAGTCCGATAAAGAATTCAGCCACCAGCGCCTCTTATTATAGTTTTAAGGTCACGGGTTGCTGAGTATATAATTCATTAATATAGACGTATATTCAGATGGGAGTTGATGGTCGTCCTGTTGTTGCTGCTACTCAAATTTATAATAAATTGCCCGTTAATAAACCACTGCAAAAAGAGATTTATGGAAGTGCCTCGAGTGTGTTTTACATCAGTCTATTAATGATGTAAAAGCGCTTTTGCTATTTATCCATTAACAAAACTCTTTTTGTGTTGCTTGATAGAGGGAAAAGCAGAGTGAACTCATTCATATCGCACATTTCCAGAACACTGCTGCTAGGGTTTGGTCTTTTAAATACTTTCTGTGGCCTGGATTCACAATCTTTTATAGTGCTACCCGTTTGTGTCGCCAATTCAAAATAATGTGAGGTACAAGATGAATAACCTGTATCGAATTCAGTACTGATCTATATTCATTTTAATATTGATTTGTATTGAAATAATTGTAGCTATGCATATTTTAATCAGACAGAATTAAGTTATCCTTCATCTTTAAACTCATTTCGCAGAATTCGCACGTGTCTAATAAAGGCAGGTTAGCCGCCATATTGAATTTAACGCGGATGAAAACGAGGCTGTGAGGGTTTACAGTTGCAATGGCACGCACTGTATAAAAGTGCTATATTACGCCATTTTCACAATTCAGAGCTGTTTAATGGAGTTTTTGTCTACTTAAGTCTTTTCAGATTTAAATTTCATCAGCTAAACAATGGGTAATCAACAGTATATAATCAATTCAACGGGCTGTGCTTCAGTCTCTCTCGACCTCGTTTTCATTCCAGTCAGAAATTAAATATGCTTCTACCAAAGACTGAGCTCTATTGAATATTTAAATATGTCGCTGTCATTCTGTCAAAGGGGACAAAGGGGGCGCACTAGAGCCTTTCAAAACCACCAGGTGGCACTTAAAAACTGTCAAACAGACGTTTTGTAATCACTTACATGATTATTATTTCATTATTATTTTACGTAGGCATATAAAATATGTGACCCTGGACCACAAAACCAGTCTTAAGTGTAAATTTTTCGAAATTGAGATTGAGACATCATCTGAAGCTGAATAAATAATCTTTCCATTGATGTATGGTTTGTTAGGATAGGACAATATTTGGCTGAGATACAACTATTTGAAAATCTGGAATCTGAGGGTGCAAAAAAATCTAAATATTGAGAAAATCACCTTTAAAGTTGTTCAAATGAAGTTCTTAGCAATGCATATTACTAATCAAAAATTAAGTTTTAATATATTTACGGTAGGAAATTTACAAAATATCTTCATGGAACATGATCTTTACATAATATCCTAATGATTTTTGGCATAAAAGAAAAATGGATAATTTTGACCCGTACGATGTATTTTTGGTTATTGCTACAAATATACCCCAGCGACTTAAGACTGGTTTTGTGCTCCAGGGTCACAAATATGAATGCTGTACTTGCATGCAACAAACATGAGTTTGGAAGTTTAGTTTGATTAAAGGACACAGATATTAGTAGGCCTATATTTTGTAGGTATCCAGCTAACAGAGAACGTTCTCAGAGTGTTCTGGCAAGGTTTTCTCAAACTTATGAACAAATGTTCTTACAGTAACAATAACAGAATGTTTGTTCAAGGTTATCTAGTAATGTTTTCAAAATGTAATAGCAAGAACATTATTTATACATTGTTCAAATAATGGTTTCTGAAACATTTTAGTTGAACATTTTAGTACATTACTATGTGCTACTTGTTTCAGAGAACATTCAAACATATAATGTATGTTACTCATAATGTTACATTTAATGCAAAATAATTGAACGTTTCCTTTTCTCTAACATTCACATTAGCAAGAAAAAATGTTTTTAAAACATTTTAAAAAACTGAGCACTCAAAAATTTAAAGGGAACATTAGTAAAACATTCTTTGAATATATTTTTGTTGGACAGGGATGTAGATATTTTTCTGATTTTCTAATAAGTGACACATTCAGTCTCATTTAGACCTCCTGGAGTTTCAGTCAGCAACCCAGATGATTAACCACTACACCCCATCACCTCATTTCTGATCCATCAGCCGCTGGCAAGAGCAGTGAAGATATGCAGACGGTCAGTGTGAAGCAGATCTGAAGATGCCATCAGCGAGAGAGCGCTGCTCTTTCTCCTTCTGTCTCTCTCAATCGAGCTCAGTGACTGGAGCCTGAATGAGCTCTGAAGCTCTGCTCTCTTTGAGTCTTCAGAACCCCTGTAACACATCCTGACAGAACTGAAGCTGGATGAATCACAATCACAGTCGCAACTGTATGAGCCAAACCAGTCAATGGAAGTACACTCGTCTTCATGACGAAACACGGTGAATTATGTTTCCAAAACTGTACCTGAACTCCCAGGAGCAAATCAGTTACTTAAAAAACAGTTTCTAGCATATGTGAAATCATCAGCATCTTTGCAGTGATTTCTGCAGCTGCTGCTACAAAAAAAAAAAAAAGGTTCTTTTATGAACTGATAATTGAAAGATTCTTTGGGGAACCAAAAATATTTCTTCAGTGGCATCACTGTGAAAATATATATACAAAGAAATCTTTCAATTATCAGGTCTTAAAAGAACCTTTTTTTTTTTTTTTCACTATAAAGAACCTTTTGATTAATGGAAAGATTCCATGGATGTTAAAAGTTTTTCATTGAACCATTGATGCTGAGCAAAGCTATAAAATTCAAATTTAAATGTAAAATTTTAATATAATTAATATAATTATTATTAATATATATTAGGATTTTCACATTTAAAAACGTTTAACAGCAACTATTTTGTTAGTAATTCATTCATTTTAATATATTTTGGATTTATTTCCCTGTTATGTTGCATGTACACCTTTAACCATTTAAGTCAGATTTATTTTTTATTTTATTTTATTTTTTGTAAATCTGGTCTTGGTTTTGAAGCATCTCTCAGTGTACTCTGATCTCAGACCTGCTGAAATAACCTTTAAAATACATACCAGACCTACACATCTGAGCATCTGGTAGAGCTGATTTCACAGGGTTTCTGCTGAATGAAATCACTGGTAGACTAAAATTCAGGTCCGGGCCGATGATTAGACCACCCATCAGCGCAGAAGCTATTACAGCGAGCTCTCCTGGGTCAGGCCTTCTGAGATGAGCTTTGGTGCTTTACATGGCAGCTACCAGCGAGTGTAATGAAGCGCGCACTTGACCTGATTAAGGGACCCGCGGCCCTCAGATCGTGTGCTTTGAGGAAAGACTGCAGAGAATAAACCCGATTAGAACAGGGTTCATATGGCACCAAATATAAATACAATGAAAGATTTCTAGGGCTACTTACCTATAATCCTTCCAGAAGGAGGCTTTCACTGTGCATTGTGGGTTCCCCAAAAACCTTTCAGTGAACTGTTTCTGAAAAGAACCTTTTTTTTTTCGAACACTCTCAAAAAATAAAGGTTTTTCGCTGGTATTGGTGGTTCTTTGAAGAACCTTTAACATTCATTGCATTGTAATGGAAAAAGGTTCTTTAGATTATTAAAATGTTCTTTGCACTAATGAACAATGGTTCTTTTAAGAACTGCTCACTAAAAGTTTTTTTGGAGGGGGGGAACAAAAAAAGCTCTTCTATTGCATTTTAATGATTTAAAGAATCTTTTTCTACTATAAAGAACCTTTTGCACAATGCAAAATTCCATGGATGTTAAAGGTTCACCATGAAACCATCAATGCCAATGAAGAACCTTTATTTTTAAGAGCGCAATCACTCCGTTTCTCTTGTTTTGGTGTCAGTATGTGGTTTAAGGATTCTACAGCAACGAACTGGACCTTCTGAAACATTATTATTTATTCCAAATGTTTTTAAGAATCAAACCAAAATTTAAAGTGGTAGTTAGCTGGTAAACTACTAAGTAATGTTTAGACCAACTGTCCTGTTCCAAATCAGCAGTGAAAACTGGATTTCTCAACAGCACAGCCATCTGTCCTCACTGTAAAAACGATTTTACAAAAATATAAATAAAACAAAGTTTATTGGAGTGTGTTTTATGTGAAATAGTATTTTTAACTAAAAACATAAAAGAACATTTTTGTTACTTGAAATAAATTATTCATTAACTGAAGTAAAATAAAATGAAAGAAAAAACTCATATTTCAGCTATTTGCCACTTTAAGTACTAAAACATTTTTTAAAAACTTTACAGACATTAAAAAACAAAACTGACTGAAACGCAAAATTGCTAAATCTTTAACTTAAAAAACAATTTCAGATGTTTTAGTTTAACTTTAAGTACTAAAATTTATTTTCTACTACAAATTTTACATTTAATTCAATGTTTATTTGTGAAATGCTTCTACACCATTTGTTTTCTGGTTTATTTAAATTTTTCTCCGCTCTTCTGTACATTGATAAATACTATAGTTTATGTCTGGTGCTGTACTGTAGATTAATATGTGTGTACTGTACACGCAGCACAGTTTTTTAATAAACTCCTCAGGCAGTGACGCGCGCGGGAGGCGGAGCGTCATCCAGGAAGAACGCGCTGATTCTCTTCAGTCAAACCCGCTCGCATCGCGTCCATATTCAGAGATGCAGCGACAGCAGCTCTGCCGCGCGTTTGCGCTCCTCTGTTTGCCGTTTTTGGGAAGCGCCATTGATTTTAAAACGCGGACCGGACCGCGAGTGACGGACAAGGTGAGACGCGCGTCCTGCCGCATTCTCTGCCAACGCGACGCGTCCAGCATCACCGCTGCAACACAATCATCCGTTCGCACGTATGCATGAAGTAAACCTGCGGTGTATCGGTAGTGTTTTTGTCTTTTAAGTGATGACAGATTGTGCGCATGCGTGTTCGTAAATGCATCTGTTCTGTTCATTCCATCTCGCCTTGACGCGACGCGACGCGCTGCATTCCTGGACTGCGTCACATATGAAGCTTTACAGAAACACACAGCAACGCAGCATCATGACCGAATGAGCTGATTATGTTAGTTAATAGTATAATACACTTTTGAAATTTATTAATTTATTAATTTATTTATTTATTTTGGCGCATATATATATATATATATATATATATATATAGATATATATACATATATTTATATATATACTGATAAAAAAAAAGTATAGCCTGAATGCGCTGTAAATCGCTAAATGCATATATATATATATATATATATATATATATATATATTACATACATACATACATACATATATATATATATATATATATATATATATATATATATATATATATATATATATATATATATATATATAATATAATATACATATACATATATATATATATACATATACATATATATATATATAATATAATATACATATACATATATATATATATATATATATATATATATATATATATATATATGTATATATATTATTTGGAATAGATATATTATTTATTAATTTAGTATAGATATTTTAATATTATATATTATATTAAGATTTTTCATGTTTTTTTTAAAAAAAAAGTCTCTTCTGCTCATCAAGCCTGTATTTATTTGATCCAAAGTACAGCAAAAACAGTAACATTTTAATTTTTAACTATTTAAAATAACTGTTTTCTATTTGAATATATTTTAAAATGTAATTTATTTCTGTGATTTCAAAGCTGAATTTTCAGCATCATTACTCCAGTCTTCAGTGTCACATGATCCTTCAGAAATCATTCTAATATGCTGATTTGCTGCTCAAAAAACATTTATTATTATTATTATTATTATTATTATTATGTTGAAAACAGCTGAGTAGAATTTTTTCAGGTTTCTTTGATGAATAGAAAGTTCAGAAGAACAGCATTTATCTGAAATAGAAATCTTTTGTAACATTATAAATGTCTTTATCATCACTTTTGATCAATTTAAAGCATCCTTACTAAATAAAAGTATTAATTTCTAATACTTAGAAAAAAAGATACAGACTCCAAGATTTTGAATGGTATAGTGTATAATGTTACAAAAGGTTATTTTTATTTCAGATAAATGCTGATTTAAATGCTTTGGATCTTTCTATTCATCAAAGAATCCTTCTATTCATCAAAGAATCCTGAAAAAAATGCGCTCAGCTGTTTTAAATATTGACAATAATAATAATAATAATAATAAATGTTTCTTGAGCAGCAAATCAGAATATTAGAATAATTTCTGAAGGATCATGTGACACTGAAGACTGGAGTAATGATGCTGAAAATACAGCTTTGAAATCACAGGAATAAATTACATTTTAACAGATATTCAAATAGAAAACAGCTATTTTAAATATTAAAAATATTTCAAAATGTTACTGTTTTTGCTGTACTTTGGATCAAATAAATGCAGGCTTGGTGAACAGAAGAGACTTCTTTAAAGAACATAAAAAATCTAACTGTTCAAAAACTTTTGACTGGTAGTGTATATATTAATATATTAGCATTACACACACACACACACACACAGTGCTGATCTGTGATGTTTGCTGTGAGTTGTGAAAGTGCTGCTTGTGCTGCAGGTGTTTTTTGACATCACTGTCGGAGGACACGAGGTTGGCAGGATCGTGATTGGTTTGTTCGGAGAGGTCGCTCCGCTGACTGTGCAGAACTTTGTGGCTCTAGCAACAGGAGAGGTAAAACTCACATCATCCTCATCCTCATCCTCACGACACACATCTGAAAACATGTCAACACTGCAAAAAATGCTTTTCTTTTTTCTTTTTTTTGGTCGTTTCCAGCCAAAATATCTAAAAATTCTTAAATCGAGAAGGATTTTCTAGACAAGTAAAAATTATGTTGTTTTCAGAAAAACAAGTCAAAATTAAGTGAGTTTTTGCTTGAAACAAGCAAAATAATCTGCCAACGGGGTAAGCAAAATAATCTTGTTTTTTGTTTGAAATAAGATTATT
Source organism: Spinibarbus caldwelli (assembly GCA_039654775.1). Taxonomy (NCBI): domain Eukaryota; kingdom Metazoa; phylum Chordata; class Actinopteri; order Cypriniformes; family Cyprinidae; genus Spinibarbus; species Spinibarbus caldwelli. The sequence goes on from CM077249.1 coordinate 31,743,891, forward strand.
TTACTTACCCCATTGGCACATTATTTTGCTTGCTCTAAAATAATGTGCTCTAAAATAATTATTGTCTTGTTTCTGAAAACAAGACAATAATTTTTACTTGTTTAGAAAGTCCTTCTTGATTTAAGAATTTTTTGATATTTTGGCTGGAAACGACAAAACAATCTAAGTAAGAAAAGCATTTTTTTGCAGTGAATGCATGCTGCTCTGACATAGATCCTCTCTTCAGAAGGGTTATGGGTACAAAGGCAGCAAGTTCCATCGGGTCATCAAGGACTTCATGATCCAAGGAGGAGATTTCACTGCTGGAGACAGAACAGGAGGTGAGAACGAGTTACTTCAGCTCAGGGAAACCAGCATTAGTTGATTTATTCATCCTCAAGTCGGTCCAAAGCTGTATGACTTCCTTTCTTCTCTGGAACACAAAAAATGTTCACGTTACTCTGTTTAAGATGTACAAAAATTGATGATTGATAGAAGGTATGATTACATGCACTCATGTTTGTCAATAGGAATGAATCCGATCTGATTTCAGATTCTGAATGTTCTGTTTATATCAGGGTTATTATTAGTTAACTAAAATTTAAAAAAGAAGTACATTTCAATTTTAATTTTAATTAAATTTTTCAAGTAATTTTCATTACTAGAAATAAAATTAACATTAACTTAAATAAATAAACAGAACTTATATTTTAGCTGTAGTTGTCAAGTTTAAGTACTAAAACATAAAAAACTATATAGACGTATTTAGAAAACTATCCAAAGACAGAAACACAAAATTGCTAAAACTTTGAATAAAAAAAATATTTCTTATTTTAATTTAGTTTAACTTGAAGTACTAAAATAACAAAATCCATAAACTAAAAATAAATAAACAAAAAGACAGAAACACAAAATTGCCAAAATCTTAACTAAAAAACTAAACTAAATTAACCCTAACTAAAAAACAAAACAACTTTTTCATTACTTGAAGAACTAAAATAACTAAAACTAAATAAACTAAGAAATTAACATTTAAAAAAACTATATAGACATAAAAAATTAATAAAATGGCAAACACAAAATTGCTAAAACTAAAAAAAAAAAGTGTAAATGTAATAATGTAAAGTATAAAAATATAGAAAAGTACAAGTAAAGAAAAGTAAAAGTAAAGTGTAAAAAAGTATAAAATAAATTCAAAATCAAAATATTAACAAAAACTAATAATATATCAGTGATACTAAAATAACACTGGTTTATATGAATCATAAATGTTGCAGTATTATTGACATATTTTGGTTACATGTGCATTACATGTATTCTGAACAAACCTAAAGCACTGGGTAAGTCAGTATAATTGTCATTTTCAACTCTAAAAAGAAAGCAGACTTATATGAAGAATATTTTAGCAAATATTTAGTAAATATTCAGTCTCCTTCAGTGACCAGTTCATAAGACATGAGACATAAATAACCATAAATACGTTCATTTCAAGCACTCCCTGTGTCTGTTTGCCTCCTTATGATGAATGGCTTGTTGTATTCCTCAGTTGTTAGTCGCTTTGGATAAAAGCGTCTGCTAAATGAATAAATGTAAATGTTCATACAGTATATGTAAACATACACCCCATTTCAAACAGATTAAATTAAATCGAGCTCAATCAGAGGTGTTTATATGAAAGCTTTTTAGTCTGATTGAGCCATCAGTCTGAATATAAACAGATTATATGTGTCCCTGGAGCACAAAAGCAGTCATAAGTAGCACAGGTATATTTGTAGCAATAGCCAAAAATACATTGAATGGGTCAAAATTATACATTTTTCTTTTATGCCAAAAATCATTAGGATATTAAGATCATGTTCCATGAATATATTTTGTAAATTTCCTACTGTAAATATTTCAAAACTTAATTTTTGATTAGTAATATACATTGCTAAGAACTTCATTTGGACAACTTTAAAGGTGATTTTCTCAATATTTCGATTTTTTTGCACCCTCAGATTCCATATTTTCAAATAATTAATGTATAAATTAAATAAAAAATTTATGACCCTTATGACTGGTTTTGTGGTCCAGGGTCACATATTGGGGTGCATGTAAATGTAACTCCAAAAAGGCCATAAAAGCATGACAGCAGTTGTCTGTATGACTCAAGTCCAAACTCAAGCCAATACTCACTCAAAATGATGGTGCATATTTGAGAGGTGTGTGGAAGAATTCCTCACACAGAACTGTAATAAGTGCTGATCCTCAGTTCTGTGTTGTTCAGGTAAAAGCATCTACGGAAACTCGTTTGCTGATGAGAGCTTCAGGCTGAAGCATCTGGGCACAGGTTGGGTCAGTATGGCGAACGCTGGACCTGACACCAATGGCTCGCAGTTCTTCATCACTTTAGCCAAAGCACCATGGCTCGACGGAAAACATGTGGTGTTTGGAAAAGTCTTGGAGGGGATGGTATGATTCCTACAGAAGAAAAACACACATTGCATCTGTTTGCTACTACACACACGAATAAAGTCACTAGAAAACCAACATTCAGATTTATTTCTATAGCGCTTTATACAGTGCGTAATGATTCAAAGCATGTTTTTTAACATGTTTTATTCAAGCTGTAAATATTATTTAGCATCACTATTGCATACAGGTCAAAGATGAGACATCCCATTTTGGCGTCTGCATCAAATTAAATTTACAAAAGTGATTTGATATACACAGAAATCATATTAAATGCAAGTAAAGTGTTTACTTTAATGTTTCAAATAACTTTTGTGAAAGCAAAATGTCAAAATATGGGTGAAAAAGATATATATGTTTATGTAAAAATTAAACTACATACTTATTCTGACCTGTACTTTATAATAATAATAATAATAATAATAAGTGACCATACTAAATTTTATTACATTTTAAATGATTTAATACTTCTTGCTGTCAAATGGGTCAAACCTAGTGGTTTGAAGGATTTTGGCAAAAACTGGTAAAGGTTTAAAATGACAATTAATTAGTATTTTAGGGCTGCACTGCATTTTTCATTAATGATTCTGGTTCTAATTTTTTTTGTTATATGAGTTATTGTTACTATGAATGACATTTTAGTGGGCGACTTCAGTAAATCATGATAAAAATGTATGATAGTCATTATTTTTTACTCAGAAAATAAATTTAAACAGGACACATTCTAATTTTCAATTTTAAAATTCAAAGCTGTATTCAAATTTTTATTGATTTTATGCTTGAAAACACTGATTTACACCAACAAAACTGATTTTTATGGGTTAAAGTAGGTAGAAATAGCTCTTTAAGGTACTGTAACAATCGAGGGTTACCACTTTTTACAATGTAATTAAACAGGAAAAAACTCTTAATGTTGCAAATTTCTTCAGTTGAATACAATTTCAGCTGTAAAGCTGCTCTAAAAATGCAAAAGTGTCATTATTCGACTCAATTTGGTTTCAGTGTTGATTAAAATTGTAGTTCAGTAGTAGATAGTAGTTGAATCAACAATGAACTGATTTCAACTGACTGTTTACTATAATCTTTTTACAGCAGAATTGAATTTTGCTTGCATCACTGAATCACTATTTTCTCGTCTGTAACTGTAAATCTGCTTTTTATAAAGCGCTGTAGAAATAAAGGTGACTTGACTTCAATAGCGAGCTGATGAGGTATGAGACACATCTAAAGCAGCTGTATTTCTGCATTGTGTTTCAGGCTGTGGTTCACACCATCGAGCTGCAGGACACCAACGATCGTAACCTGCCCTACACCGAGTGTGTGATCGTCAACAGCGGCAAGATCAAAGTCAAAGAGCCCTTCGTGGTGGAAGTGGAGGGATGGTGAACTCTGTTGTTCATCTCTGTGTTTATATGTTCATATCTGCTCTCATGTGCTGACGGTTGAGTTGTGCTGTGACCCTGGAGCACAAAACCAGTCATAAGGGTCAATATTTTGAAATTGAGATGTATCCATCATCTAAAAGCTGAATGAATAAGCTTTCCATTGATGTATGGTTTGTTAGGAGGACAATATTTGAAAATCTGGAATCTGAGGGTGCAAAAAAATCTAAATATTGAGAAAATCATCTTTAAAGTTGTTCAAATGAAGTTCTTTGCCATGCATATTACTAATCAAAAATTAAGTTTTGAGATATTTACTCTAGGAAATTTACAAAATATCCTTATGGAACATGATCTTAATATCCTAATAATTTTTGGCATAAAAGAAAAATGGATAATTTTGACCCACACAATGTATTTTTGGCTATTGCTACAAATATACCTGTGCTACTTATGACTGGGTTTGTGCTCCAGGGTCACATATCATCATTTATAGATTCTTCTCTTACTATGCAGGCACTTTTTGTACATTTCTTTTCTACAGAGAAATCACACGATCATATGTGTGTAAGTGCATGTTTCACTCCGCAGCACTTTATCACGCTGCAGGACGGTTTACTGCAGAAATCAAACATACACGCGTTCATTACGATCCTCTGAGTGCCATAAGAGACTGACTTGAACTTTGAAATCTCCGCTATTTGAATTATGACATGTAGAAACACAAATAAGCTATTAGAATGAACTGTTTTTTTTTATTTTAGGAAAAGATGTAAATATGGTTCATTTTGATTTTTTCTTGCATTCATATTTAGCAGCTAAATCAACCACTTATTAGATCCTAGCAGTTTCACTGTGTATTGTTTTAGCCGTTTTCAATAATTAATTGTATATATTTACTGAATTAAAGTTTCACTACTAACCATATCATTTATATTAGTTATGGCTTTGCTAAACACAAATCTGTTTTGTTTGTAATTCTTAAACGTCAACATCAGCTCATTTTAACTCTGTATTATGATGAAACAACATATTCAATGAGCAGCTGAATAGATGGTGAAAAGCGTTTCATTCACAATAAGAATAGAACCATGAATTGAGCGTAAACAGAGTCAGTTTTTATTTCATGTTGGCTTTATGATCAATAAATGCTGTTGTGTCTCAGAATAAAATACTGTTCTCCTGAATGTGTTCTCCGTCCTTTATTTCTGTGCAAAAACATCAGAGAATAAACAGTAGGTGTGTTTTATCACAGAGATGAAAGAAACCTGATTGTTCGTCTCACTTCTGTCTCCGTGTCATGATAATCATTCATGAGCACAAACAGCAAACCCCACGACAGAAGATCAGCACAACAGACTGAACAGGATTCTGTGAGAAAATGATGATTAATATTCAGCAGTTCATATAAACATCATTATCATAATTTTCATTTATGACAGAATGCAATCAAACATTTCTGTAATACAGAACTTACAACATTAAAAATATATATATTATATATGTAAATATATATATTTATATATATAAATATATTATAACTGAAATGTTAACACTTTACAGTAAGGTCCCATTAGTTAATATTAGTTAATGCATTAACTGACAATGAGCAACATAATTGTTACAGTATTTGTTCATCTATATTAATGTTAGTTAATAAAAATACAACTGTTTATTGTTAGTTTATGTCCACTAAATAATATTAACAGATGCAATTTTCAATTTTAATGATGTATTAGTAAATGTTGAAATTAACATTAATAATTTATAATCATCATTAAGATTAATAATTCATTGTCAGCTCATGTTAACTAGTGGAGCGAACTAATGGAAACTTACTGTAAAGTATTTCCACTGAAACTGAATTAATCAGCATTACAGTAATGAGAATGAGAATTTTTTTCTGAGATCCACAAATACGCGCAAACCTTTATTTTGCAGGGTTTCTGCAGGTTTTATCAAGGTCAGTTTAAGACTTTTTTAAAGACCTTTGCAAGACCAGCTGATGAAAATTTAAGGAATAAATTAAAGGGAACACAATACATCAATATGTTCTCTAAATGTAAATGTCTACACAATTTATTGTATTAGCAACACTTCAAAGATTGAAAATTTTACTTTTCCAACCAGTATTATTGAGATACTACTATCATTTTTGTTAATATTTAAAATTCGTTTTTATTATATTTTAATTTTACTTAAAGTTTTAGTAATTTTATTGTGTTTTGTCAGTTGTATCAGTTTTTTTTTTAAATATGGTGAATATAGTTTTATTAATTTTCTTTAGTATAAGATTTAGTTCTGAATGGGAAATGTTGCCTTGGCAACTAGATTAAACAAAATATTTTTTCATATTATATTTTATTTCAAGCTATTATTTAAAAATAATTTTTGTTTTCAATTTCAGCAAGACTCAGTGTATCTCGTTATAACAATGTTTAGATATTTAAGACCGGGTTTCTGCAGGTTTGTGAAGAATTTAAGACTTTCTGCTTTGATTTAAGAGCTTTTTCAGACCTGTTTTTTTTTAATCTTGTGTTTTTTGTTTTGTTTTTAATTCAATCTAAATGAGTAATCAGACGTCACCATTTCAATCGAACCCTTTACCTATAAACCCATGTTTTACTCCGACAGCATGAGGTTAAATAAAGCACAAACTCACAGATCTTGAGGCGCGCAGACACTGACGTCTCCACTGTGACCTGTTACAACATCTTCAACCAACAAGTGCGGCTCTGAAGAGCTCTGGGAGGGTATTTCAGCCAGACGCACAGAGCCGCTTTGGAAAATAGCAGGGAATCGATGGAGGAGCCGTTTGGAGCTGGAAGTGTGTCCGGCGTGGAGGTGAGCGGAGATGACAGGCTTCATTATCAGCAGAGCTGGAGTCCCTCAGGAGCGCTCCTGCTGCATGATGGGACAGTTTGCTGGAAAGGTCAAGAGCAGACAAATCAGCCTGGCAGAAACCATCTTAAACTGCCCCTGATAGAGGCAGAGCTGAGAAACTCCTTACGCTTCTGTTTCACACAGCTCTGTTTCTATTAGATCAGCACTGATGACTGGAAAAAACAAAACACTAGGCCTATGTTTATCAGATGATCATCAAACGCGTCTTCTAACATTTAAATGTGGCTTTTTAATGTCGGCTTTTATATGTGGCCCTGGAGCACAAAAGCAGTCATAAGTAGCACAGGTATATTTGTAGAAATAGCCAACAATACATTGTATGGGTCAAAATTATCCATTTTTCTTTTATGCCAAAAATCATTAGGATATTAAGATCATGTTCCATGAGGATATTTTGTAAATTTCCTACCGTAAATATATCAAAACGTAATTTTTGATTAGTAATATGCATTGCTAAGAACTTCATTTGGACAACTTTAAAGGTGATTTTCTCAATATTTTGATTTTTTGCACCCTCAGATTCCAGATTTTCAAATAGTTGTATCTCAGCCAAATATTGTCCTACAAATATTGTAAATGTGCATTTATATTCCACATTTTTAATATTATATATTATATAATATACTTTAATGCAATAGTATAATATTTTACAATTTTATGGTATGTTATAATCCTATAATATTCACTACTGTTCAAAAGTTTAGGGTTAATATATTTTTTTTCAGGATCATGTGACACTTAAAACCGAAGTAATGGCTGCTTTTCCATCACCTAACTAACCATACATCAAGGGATAAGCTTATTTATTCAGCTTTCAGATGATGTATATAATAAAGATTGACCCTTATGACTGGTTTTGTGGTCCAGGGTCACATATAATATTGTCAGAGTTGCATATTGATTACGGAGGGTGTCTGAGTGCTAAAGTCTTTCCGCTGACAAGCGAATCATTTACAGATCTCCTCTCAGTTTCTGCCGTATTGACGTCCCTGTAATGACACGTCTAACCCTGTGTAACTCTGACAATTATTACTCAGAGCTCCCAGTCCTGCAGGTCTTTACAATTAGAGCTGGAATCATCACGCTGACGTATCTGACAGATCGGATCAGACCGACGGAGACGTCTGTGCAGTTATTCTGCTTCAATTAATTCACACTTAGTGACAGACTCACATTTATATGTTTTGATTAATCTTCTGCTCATCAAAGCTGCATTTATTTAACCAAAAATGCAGTAAAAATATGCAATATCATTAGAATATAAAATAGTGGTTTTCTATGTGAATATCTGTTAAAATGTAATTTATTTCTGTGATCTGCAGCCTAATTTTCAGCATCATTACTCCAGTCTTCAGTATCACATGATCCTTCAGAAATCATTCTAATATGCTGATTTGCTGCTCAAGAAACATTTCTGATTATTATCAATGTTGAAAACAGTTGTGCTGCACAATATTTTTCTGGAAACTGTGATACGTTTTATTTTTCAGGATTCACAGATGAATATAAAGTTCAAAAGAACAGCATTTATTTGAAATAGAAATCTTTTGTAACATTATAAATGTCTTTACTGTCACTTTTGATCAATTTAATGTGTCCTTGATGGTTAAAAGTGTTCATTTTTATTTTTAGTCTTTCATATCCCAAACTTTTGAATGGTAGTATATTAGTTTCCACAAAAATATTGGGCAGCACAACACTTTTCAACATTGATAATAATCAGAAATGTTTCTTGAGCAGCAGATCAGCATATTAGAATGATTTCTGAAGGATCATGTGACACTGAAGACTGGAGTAATGATGCTGAAAATACAGCTGCGCATCACAGAAATCAATTACAGTTTAACAGATATTCACATAGAAAACAGCTATTTTAAATTCTAATAATATTTCACTTTTTTTCTGTATTTACTGTATTTTTGTTTAAAAAAAAATGCAGCCTTGATGAGCAGAAGACACTTCTGAATAAATACACAAACCCATTAAAGTTTCATTAGCAGTGCAAAAATGATTTCAACATTATTCACAGTGAACAAGTCAAAACTACTGTGTAATAAAAAGCCCAAATTCAGCGCATCCGAAGCAATCCGGTCTAAAAATGTGGCTGCGGCCCCAGAAATCAATAGCAGCATCTCTTTACACCTGCTGGACAGCATTGATCGTCCCTTCAAGCCTCTCAGCGGCTTCCCGCTACGCGTCACCAATTGTCTGCCTTTTTCTCTTTTGCCCGTTAAAATATGGTCACAAATTTACAAAAGGGACTTGTTCTCCCCGACCCCGGTGAGGTACCATCACTCAGTGGAAAAACATTGTGAAAATATCAAAGGGAAGCGCGGTGCGACAGGGAAGAGGTATAAACAGAGTAATGATTTCCCCAGAGTTTCTGCCAAGAGCCGGTGTCACCCGAAAGCAGCGTAAATGGTGACATATCCTCACTCAGGATCCCGGGAAATCGAACCCTGACATTCTTTTTAGGGCCCGAGACTCTTCATCAGCCAATTACCGCGGTAAGTGGAGAGCGCGCTTCTCCTTCTGAGATTACGACTGCGTTTGCTGCCAAAACAGCCTTGACCGCGTGGAGCTCGGGGCCCCGGGGCCCAAAGGAACTATTTATATATGAACTCAAGCCACTTCGGCTCAAACGCCCTCCACTTTTTTGCAGGAGGAATGAATGGCCACGGATGAAGACAAAGGAAAAGAGAGCGAGAGAATAGCCATCGGTCCAGTTTTTGGTTGGACAGTCTGGTTCTTAAATACCATATCCATCTTGAACCGGATGCTCATTTGTCCTCCTTTTAGGATCATCACTATTTTATACTTTATCCAATGGGATATAAAGCCTAAGCTATGTTTAAAGGCATAGTTCATCTAAAAATGAACATTCTGTCAACATTTACTTGCCCTCAAGAGTTTCTTTCTTCTGCTGAACACAAAAGAAGATATTTTGAAGAATGTTGGTGAACCCACATTCTTCAAAATATATTCTTTTGTGTTCAGAAGAAAAATGTTAATATTAAGTGACATACATTTTAGACACAATATTGTCAATTTCAACTGTTATTGCTCCTAAATAGTTCTAAACAGAGTCAAAGCTGAACGCTTGGATTGAATGAATTGTTCGAGTCAATGATTCAATGATTTACTAATATACATACATATATACTGTATATATATATATATATAGAGAGAGAGAGAGAGAGAGAGAGAGAGAGAGAGAGAGAGAGAGAGAGAGAGAGAGAGAGACACACACACACACACACAGCTATGGAAAAAAATAAGAGACCACTTGAAAATTCTTAGTTTCTCTGGATTTATGATTTATAGTTATGTGTTTGAGTAAAACGTAATTTTAGTTTTATTCTGTAAACTACTGATGCTAGATTCTTCCAATTTTTAAATAAAAATGTTGTCATTTAGAGCATGAAATGACAATTGATCAAAATAACAAAAAGATGCCATGTTTTTTTAGACATGTTTATATTCATTTAGACAACACAAAACTAATGTTTTAACTTCATAAGAGTTAAGAAATCAATATTTGGTGGAATAATCCTTATTTTCAATCACAACAAATGAAAACATTTGTTATTTTGATTAATTGTCATTTTCTGAAAAAAATAATAAAGCTCTAAATGACTACATGATTTTTATAAGAAATTTGGAAGAAATGTTATCAGACATTTATAGAATAAAATAAATATTAAAATTTTACTCAAACCCATACCTAGTAAATCCAGTAAATCCAGAGAAATTTTCAAGTGGTCTATTTTTCCATAGCTCTCTCTCTATATATGCAAATTTCATTTTGTTTTTTCAATATTTCATATTTCTATATTCAATATATAATTGCATTTAAAAAAATCTCATATCACTATTTATGCAGTTGTAAACAGTCTGTGTAAATACATCTCAGATGCAGCTTCTGTGCAGCGCAAAGATGGATTTTGTCAGATTTCATTTGATTTGTAACAGCCCTGTTATTATTTAATGAATTTTAAAAATGTAAATGCCCCCTTTCATTTACATTTTTAAAATTCACATACATTTTAAAAGGTTAGAAAAGTTTCCTTTATAAAGGTTAAAAAAATTCCCCCGAAAATCAATATAAATATGGAAAAGTTTGGAAAAGTTTCTCTCACTGCTTACAGGTTTGTGATTACTTTTCACATTTGCATCCTACAAAGCGTCTTTCTTTTTGGTGTCACAGAAAAAAGTTGACAAAAAGCCCTTAAATACCCTGAAACACCGTTGACAGAGTTTAGTCGTGCAGGATAGATGAAAGCAGTTAGGCCGCTGATCAGGGCAATGTTTAATCATTAAGATAAAGTGTTCACGCCAGAGCCGTTGTGGTAAATTTATGCATAGCGCCACATTCATCACACCCTCAGAAGCCAGAAAAGAAAGTGTTGCTTAATAAATCAGCCGATTTGAGGCTGAACAGAGAATCACCTGAAGAAGCAGCTGTTTGAATATTCCCAGCACCACTAATCATGCTGTAAATTCACGCCGGTGGTCTGAGCATCGCTTGCGTTGGTTCGGAAACCAGAGGTGCTGCTCTGGCGACCGAAGTGGAGAAGTTTGGAGCGGGGCAAATGAAAACAGATTGCTGTGTCTGAGGAACTGATGCTCTCTAGAAGCCCTCGATACGGCAGTTTTACAGCCAGCCGCTCTGTATTTGTCTGGCTAATGTGAGCTCTCCGCTCTCGGATGTGTGGGAAGGGCTTGTTCTGGGCTCCCTTTGAAACTAATTAGCGCTGAAGGCTGGGGTTCAGGGAGACGGTGACGCTGAAACATGCCGAGCTGCGGTGGAAAAGCAGTCACCCTTGAAACAATGGATGCTACGGAAGGACTAACCTGATCATGCATCAGCGACTCATTATTGCCTGATAACTGTATGATGATTTCCATTTAGTCACTCAAAATGCCATTCATGTTCATCTGAGGTGTTAATAGCAGGACTGGACCAATGATATCAAGTAAAGCAACAGCTTTTTATTTGTGATCTTGGACCACAAAACCAGTCATAAGGGCCAATTTTTTTTGAAACTGAGATTTATATATCATCAATAAATAATCTTTCCATTGATGTATGGTTTGTTAGGATAGGACAATATTTGGCTGAGATACAACTATTTGAAAATCTGGAATCTGAAAACAATCTAAATACTGAGAAAGTTGTCCAAATGAAGTTCTTAGCAATGCATATTACTAATCAAAAATTAAGTTTTGAGATACAGTAGGAAATTTACAAAATATCTTCATGGAACATGATTTTAATATCCTAATGATTTTTGGCATAAAAGAAAAATGGATAATTTTGACCCATACAATGTATTTTTGGCTATTGCTACAAATATACCTGTGCTACTTATGACTGCTTTTGTGCTCCAGGGTCACATATATCCATTAAAGTGATCTTTTAAATTCTGTCATCGTTTACTGACACGCATGTTGATCCAAACTTCTATGACTTTCTTTTGTGGAACACTAATTAATGCGTTTAGTTAATATTTAGTTAATATTTGCTACAGGTTATTATACTGGTGCATATCGATGAAAATAATTAAAAGTCATTCATCTTTGTTCATTTAGTGGAAAGAATTATTTCATTTTTAACTAGATTTTTACTGTATTTCGCATTAAACATTTGGAATCTACTTATGATTGTTTAGTTACAATGATGGTCACTCTGAAATATGATCAAATACATTTTTAACCCTATAAATCCTACTGTATCATATTTGACATGCAAGTTTCTAAGGCCTAAACATGATCTAAACTTTGCTGTTTCACACTCAATCTCCTCCATGCCTTCTGTCTCTGATTGATAGTTTAGAGTTTTTATCCAGTCAAAGCTCTTTTAGTGTAATTGTACAAACGTCCAGCTTCAGCTGTCAAATCTTGACTGATTTTTCTCAAGTAAGCGTCAGAATAACTGCAGTCATATTTCCAGATGAACACTTACTGGACTGAAGCAGCTCAGCTTTACTTGATTCTCCATCAATCATGTTTTAGTCTCAAATCTGATCATCAGGATCTTTTGAGGAGCGTTTGTTTCCAGAAGCTTTACTTTCACTGTTCCTCAGCGGAGGAATGATTTTCATCTCATTTATTTCTTCATCTCTCAATCAGCATTGGATTGCAATGCATTATATGTTTGGATCATTTCAATCTCATCTTACTGAGACATATTATTGGAGATATAGAGTGACCGCTGATATTTAAATAATTTTATGTCAGTATCTGCTATAAAGATCTCATTGATTTAGATTACAAGCATCAGAATTTCATCATATTAACATCAGCATCTCTGTTTGAGTCTCTAACTAAAACTGAGCCGTTTTGTCCTTTATATTCTCACTATATCAGACTTTATGAGCCATAAACGTCTGATGCATCAAAGGTTCCATTTAAAAAAAAAAAAAAAACATGTTTTACAGGGTTAAGCTAGTTAACAGTGATATTTTATCACGTGCCGCCAGTGAAAACACGTCTGCCATTCGTGAAGTGTCGCAATAGGCCGCGTGTGTTTTTATTTGTAAGAAGGCTCTGGGATGGTCAGGCGGATCCTCGTGGCCCCCGCCCGCCTTCAGCCCGGATCAATAGCAGCTGAATGCCATCTGCTTGGGGCAGCAGAACGCCAGCGCAGGCCCGCGCCATGCATCTTCCGCTATTGAAAGGTTATTTTTATGCAAGTAAACAATTCATCCTCCGGTCTCGGTGCGTTCTGCTCATTTACCCGCTCCCGGTCGATAGCGTATGCAAAACGGGCGGGAAAAAAATTGAATCCTAGGAGTGAAGCTGATGCCCAGGTGACAACTAATCGATGAGGCTCTCTGCGAAACTGTGACGTGCGGTCAGAGTGTTTTATAGCCGCTCATGCAAATCAGAGTCCCAACAACACAATCCCCGAGCCGGCTTTCTGAACTCTTTAACCGCTGCGAGAGCCAGATAAGACAGAATCCACTTTTTAGCTTCAATTAATGACAGCGGGGCGCATCTGGCTCCTGTTTTTCGGACGGGCGAGTTCGGGGTGACACGTGTTCGCGGGGCGGACACCAGGGGATTTTTCGGCTCTTATTAGATTTTCAGCGCTGCAGCTATTAGTGATAAATGTACTGCTGCATTCACTGTCAAGTTAATCAATGCTGCCAAAGTTTTGTTGACCTAACAGCAATCTATAAAGCAGAGGCGCTCCATTTTTTTAGCTTGCTCGTTGCGTGACAACTCTGTCGGCCCCTCGGCGGTCTGATACTCCTTCAAAGGGGCCCCGCGCTTCACTTGAAGGGCTCTCGGCAAATTGAAATACTGTCTTTAAAAGCAGGGCAATTGCTGTGACGCCTCGCCTGTCAAAGAAATTGTTTAAAAACCAGAGTCGCTCAAACAGATCCAGTTTGATGGTTAAAACACTGGCAAATCGATAACTTCACAGATGATAGAACGTTGTCAAGTGTTAAAAAAAGCCCCATTTTCTTTGACAACAAACCCCTTGTTTTCGGTAAAAAGACGAGCGCTGGGAGATCGAAGGCCTGTGAGATGAAATAAGAGCCGGAGCTCAAATGTATGATACTGTCAGCAGCCGTCCACTGAAACAAACGACCACCGCACACTTTCAAACGCAATTATGGCCTTATGAAATATGAATTTACATTGATTTTTCCCAGCCTTTCCCATGGTCATTCGAGTCTGCGTGTGAAATACTCGCAGTATAAATTATGAAAGCGGGTTGACGTCATTTGTGCGCCGTGTTATGATTATGATTTTCCCCCCACAGATGGACGGAAATTTAATTGCACGTAACTCAGGTCCCCAGCTGCACGAGTTTGTCCGTAACAGGACCACAATTACTGCTGAGAGGGAGACGGAGGGCCGTAACCCGGCTGGAGAATACTGATTAACCTTTTTCAGGCCGTTGACAAATGAATCGCATCAAGCGTGTGCGACAGCATTTATCACTGCCCGTCCACACTTAGAGTCGCAGGGAAATAACAGGCTTCTGCTAATAAAAGCAAGCTGCGTGCCACAGCGCATTATGTCAGCGGCCCAATCGCCCGACATCCGTCTTCTTTGATCCGGCACAGAAAACCAGAAGTCGCTTTCAGAGTCTGGATATGAAAAAGACACAAATGCATCAGTAACACCAGCCATTATTTAATAAACTAAGCCCTAAAATTAGTTTTAAAATGATGAATGCATTGATGCAGTTTCTGATGAACATGATGCAGGATGTCTGATTGTGTGATGAAGCCTATTAGAATGCTGTTATATGAGCCTAAATTCAAGATATGAGGGCAAAAAAAAAAATCACCCTCCTATATTTATATCATATGATATACTTTACCAATATCACACCAGCAAGAGTGCTGTTTTTCTCCAATATCTGCACTATTGCAAATATTGATATTGATTTATACAACAGTTCAATAAACAAGAAGTTCATATTGTGTTTTAGATTCAATATTGTCTGTTTTTGGTCAGTTTCGCAAATGAAAATAGTTCTAATCAAAGCCACAGCAGAACTGTTGAGAAACACAGCGGTGATTCGTTACTGAGTTAATCCACAGTTTTGAATGAATCAAGTGAGTCAGTGATTCAGTGACTCATTCTTAAAGACAATCACTTTTTCTGAATGAATCAATGTTTGAACGAATCGGTTGAATGAATGATTCAATGACTCACTCATTAAGACAGTGACTTGTTTTAGTTCCATATTTAGAGTATCATATAATTATTTTCAAAATCATTTAATATTTCAATCAATATTATTTTATAATGTTGAAACAAAATATTGTTTTTGTATGTCAATTCAATGTTTTTCTCATTTAACACAATAATGACTTGAAATTATCTTTGGGGGGGGGGTCGTGATGTGTGATGAATTATATTAATTAATCGGCACATGATGTAATTAATTCGATGAAAAACTGTAATCACTTGACAATCTGAAAGAATTTTCATGTACGAACGTAAACTCCTTTAATTCTTCAGACGCTGCTCTAGTGAAGAATGGTGTGTCGGTGAATCATTTCAACCGAGTCTTTTTCCACAAAAGGTCACTTATCTGACACGTTACAGTGCCATTTGCATTTCCGCATGCGTTTATTGACCCCTGCGTCGAGTGTTTGCCATTAATGCCTTTCTGGCCATGATGTGTTCACTCAGCAAACACTGAGACGCTCAATTAACACAGATCTCTAATTGCACCTCTATTCTTCCCCGACGAAGAATGGCGAGTGAGCGACCAGCCGGCCTAATTTCGCTTCCATAATGAGAAATTAAAGGGAAACAGCCGTACAAATGATGATACAACTCGTGCCCAACAGCGCATCAATTTTCCTTCATTGGTTTTCTCCCGTATTTCTGCTGCGAGAACAAAAGCCTCCCGCACTCGTGTCCACACGTATTTTGGGGAAATAAGCCCAATCGGGTGCGAGGGAGAATTATTTTTCTTTATTAAGTGACCCGTGTCCCCGGAGACACAAAAGAAAGCAAACAATTAATCTTTTCCTATTGGTTGGGTGCAAACGGGCCATACCTGTGGCGGTCGGCAGAGAGGGGTAATTAGGCCTGGCTTGAGGAATAAATGGATTCCAGCTTCAAGTGTGCTGAGCTTTCAGGCCGTGACAGCGCTCTCACCCCCTCCGAACAACATCTCCGCTGGAACCATCACCTATGACCAAAAACAGCAGAATAATTAACAAGATCCAATGTATTAACTGCTGCAAGCCATTAAAAATGGCCAGAGAAAGTGCATTAATTGCTGTTCCTAACAAAGTGTTTAATCAAATTAAGGCTGAGCGTTCTGTTCACAGTTGGCTAAGCAGGAAAAGCTTCTGCCAGCCTGGAAAAAACAACCAACAATATCAATAACGCTCGGAGCAGAGAGAATAAGGCTGCTTTGTTTGAACAGTTTAACTGCTCTCACACCAGCGATCAGTGCGTTTAACCTGTTTGTGAACGAACTAAATTGGAAACAATCTCAAACAGGCATGCAGATCTATCTGCGGTTATTGGACGATTTTAATGATTTTTACTACGGGGTGCACCGTATATATGTATCAGCATCAGTCAGTATTTATCTATTTTATTAATGATTTATTTAAGATTTAATGCCATATCAGAAGCAATGGCTATGTAATGGCAAAATCAACAGTGTTTAAATAAAAAATAATAATAATAATAAAAACAATTATGGTACATAAATATACAAATACACTTAAAATAAGATTATTAATAATTACAATTATATAAAATCTTTTAATTTAATGTATGCTAAAAATTCTAAAATGATTCCAGGAAAACCTTTTTTTCTATTATGCTAATATTGATCAATATTAAATACATATTGACTGATGTTGGATAATTAATTGCATGTGCTCATTGCTCCTATTTTTGTATTTAGATTACATTTACTGTCATTTAGCACTCTCTTAATGTTAAAAACACTAATAATTTAGTAACACTGTTAAAATTAAAATTGAGCCAATCTTAAAATGACTATCCATTTTTCATACTGTTCATTATAAGCAGTTTTTAATGTTATTTATACAAAATAGTATAGAATTTTAATACATGAAAAGCATGCAAATAATTACTGTATCTGGTCAGAATGTTTACATCAGCTTATATCATGTTTTTAATAATAATAATAATAATAATAATGTTTTATTTATATAGCGCCTTTTTATTTGTATTGTACATTTGAATGCATTTATTTTTGATGAATGCATTTCTTTTATATGTTTGCATTTCTCTTTTGTTATATTACTGTAAAGTGCTTTGAGATGCAAATTTTAAAGGCACTGTAGAAAATAAAGATTTTATTATTACTATTATCATCATCAAGAGTCCAGTTTGACCTGGTTTTGTCACTTTGGCTCTGAGCGACTCCCGGCTCGAGGTGTTTCCCAATCCTCTCTCCTCACGCTTTCTGTCTCTCCTCAAACTGTCCTGTCAAAATAGAGACAAAAATACACAAAATTATAGCTGAGCACAGATCATTTATCAACTGCAGGCCTCATTAGAGCTACACATTCACAACAGAGTTAGGATTTTTAAATAAATTGTATTTGGTGTTAAAATTAAAAACTGCTGTAATCCATCTCTAACTCATCGCCTCATGTCAGAGCACAGCTGTGTGCGTTTATGCTTAATTTAATAATTCACAAACGTTTACATGACCTCTGAGATGTGCAGTAAACATGTCTGAATTTCTACGCCATTTCTCAAATTATCATTTCCATAATCTGTCCTACATTATGACTTTTAGTTTAGACACATTTGGAATGTTGATTACTTACTGATATACTTAAAAGAATGACTTTTGTATTATATTTATTTATGTACCTAATACTAAATGTTTAATCACTGTTTACTGGTTAACAGTCTGGTTACTAGTTACTCTCTAACTACTATAGCATCCACCGCCATTACAATGAGGAACAGTTTCTCATATAAACACTACAACAGACTTACTCCTATAGCAAAGAATATGCTTTAATTCATATAATTTCATAAAATACAAACACAGCTGTTAATTTACAGATAATATCATGCTGTAATACTAGAATTTTAAAAGTGGATGTGGTCAAACAGATCCTCAATTCTCTTTTATACTATTTTTTCAAGATTTTTTTTTCTATTTTCCATTTTTATGAAAATTTTTCTGTTGTCTACTTTTCTAGATTTTTCAGATTAATACATTGTTACACAGTTTTACTCTAATCAAAATAGAAACACATCTATTAATTCACAGATTTATGATAGTACTATAATGATCTAAAATTTCATGAAGGGCTGGTGTTTTTATAATGCAAGAACATTATTAATTGTTCAAACCATCAGTTTATTGATACTCAATTATCCTTTTCTCAGATTATTTTCTCCCAGATTTCTTTGGATTTTTTTTTTTTTTCAGATTTTTAAAGATGATTTTTTTTCTGTTTTCCTTTTTTCAGATTATATTTTTCTGTTTTCTACTTGATTTTTTTTTTCAGATTATTAATTAATTCATTATTTTTGTCTACAAAAAGTTTTACTTTAATAAAATGCAAACAGCTATTAATTTATAGTAATGATCGTACAGTAATGATCTATCATTTAAAGAACTGCTTTGTTCAAAACCATCAGTTTATTTGGTTCTCTTTTATACTTTTTTCAGATTATTAATTTTATTATTATTACTTATTCCTTTTTCTATTATTTTTTTTCTGTTTTCTACTTATTCAAATTTTTAGATCAATACATTTTTTACACAAAGTTTTACTCTAATCAAAATACAATTTATTTGTAACTATTTACAGATTTATGACCATATGTGATCTATAATTTAATGAAGAACTAATGTGTTCATAATGCAAGAACATTATTCATTTTATCATGAATTATAATACTGAATATTTTCTATTCTCTATTTTCTTTTTTTCTATTTTCCATTTTTTTAGATATTTTTTTTCTGTTTTCTACTTTTTCAGTTTTTTTCATATTAATACATTTTTTACACAAACTTTAACTCTAATTAAAATACAAACACATCTATTTACAGATTTACGATCATATGTGATCTATAATTTAATGAAGAACTGATGTGTTCATAATGCTCAGACATTATTAATTAATCATGAATGACTTAATATCAGTCATTTATTGGCTGTAGCCTAAAAAGTTTCTCTGTATGGGCTTCAGTCACATAGAGGAGAAGATCAGCTGACACAAACATTGATGTCACATGACTCTCAGACGCGTGCAGAGATGTTTTCTGTGTTTATGTAGATAATCATGTTCGTGATCGCTCCAAACCTCCTGAAACAGAACCGGCGGCGGCTCCGCTGACGGATAACAGAGCGCTCCTCGCTGTCCTACATTCCTGAAAACCTGTGCACTCAGGAGAGAGCGGCCAGCAGTGATGGATTCCAGTTATTAGCAGATCAAAAAGATGGATGGCGTCCTGCTCCACCCAATCAACATCATCATCGGGATCTATTTAAAGATAGCGCTTGTGCTAATCAACTTATTTAAGCTGCTGATAATATCAGAGGCAGAATAATCTGCCGTTCTGTGCCACATCCCGACGCCGATCGATAAAATCACTTGAGCCGGCGCAAAGCCAGGTAAGTAACGACTCTCCCGGTCATTAATATTATTTAACACTCTTCAGAGCGCACTTAATGAAGAAGAAAAACTAGAGGAAAGCTCACCGCGAGCGCGGGCCGTTACGACAGCGATATTATTCACTGTCAAACAAACACAAACGCCAATCAACACAGTTCAGTTCAACACACAATCAGATGATCACTACACCATTATATCTGTAAAAAAACAGCTGTGCGTTTTCTGTATAAAAATAATGATTAATTAAAAATAATTTAAAAATGTAGAAAACAGAGAAACATTATTTGAAAAAAAAAAGAAAAAGAAAAAAAATGATCTGAAAAAAAAGAACAAGAACAAGTAATCATTTTCTGGCATTATAAACACATCAGTTCTTTATTAAATGTTTAAATTAATAGCTGTGTTTTTATTTTGATTAGAGTAAAACTTTGTGTAAAATTAGTCATTAATAAATCACATTTCTGAAGAAAAAAAATTAGGAAACAAAATAGGAAAAGTTGGAAACCAAATATAATTTGGAAAAAAATCTGAAAAATAAAAATGCAAAAAAAAAAAAAAAAAAATCTGCCATTAGTTCTTCATAAAATGATTAAATTAATAGGTGTGTTTATATTTTGATTAGAGTAAGACTGTGGAAAAAAATCTAAAAACATAGAAAACAAAATATAATCTGGAAGAAATCAGATTAATGCAAAAAAAAAAAACAAAAAAAAAAACCTGAAAAATGAAAAGAAAAAGAGAACTGAGCAGCCAACAAACTTATGGTATGAACAAGTAATAATGTAATCTGGCATTATGAAAACAGTTCTTCATTAAGTGATTAAAATAATTAAAGCAATTTTGATTAAAGCAAAACAAAATTTAAAAAAATAATTAATAAATGAATAATCTGAAAGAAATCTAAAAATAATAGAAAAAATACAATCAAATGGGAAACAAAAAATAATGAATTTATCTTAAATTTAAAATTAAATTTTATCTTAAATATCTAATAAACTGATGGTTTGAACAAGTAATATTTAAAATAATTAATTAATCTTAAAAAAAAAATGAAAAAAGCGAACCTAGTATCTAATAAATTTATGATTTGACCAATGATTGTTCTAGCATTATTAACACATCAGTTCTTCATTAAATGACAGACCATTACCATACAATCATATCTGTACTGTAACAGCTGTGTTTGTATTTACATCAATACTTTATGAAAAATAAAGTAATTAATTAATTATCATAAATTGTAAATAAATCATCATAAAAATGGCTCCAAACAATAACTGATTACCTGATAAACACTAGAGAAACACACATCTGTTCCGCTCAACGCTGTTTTCAGACTTATAAACACGGCTGCTGAAGTACTAGTGAATTATTGACCAGTTAACCTGAGACGGACTGCACAGAAACATCATACAGTACGCGCAATACTTCACAGGAAGAATTTATAAAAGCTAAAGTGTGTTTTCAGTGCAGCACTTCCTGCGCTCACAGGCTCTGGACAGGAAGCATTAAGAACAGCTGTAGCTGAATGAAGACAAACGGAAGACAAGCCTGCTTTCCAGTAGAGCTGGAACTGCTTACAAGATAAATACAGCGAGGGCAACCCTCAGCCGTGATCAACGACCCCTCACAGGAGCCTTCCTCAGGTGAACATCGTTACATATTTACAGTGTTTGCATTTACTAAAACACACGCTCTTCTATTCTGCCTGCAAAGGCAAAGGAAGTAAAAAATACTGCAGTTCTGACCTCTGACCCCGGAGCAGCATTACACCAGCTACAGCACATACAGACCATCACTCACGTCACTGAGCTCCTGCCTGCTGTTACAGCCTAAAACAGACCAAAAAAATCAAATGATAAATGATGTTTGGAATTGGATTAAAGTTGCATGCAACTGGTAAAGTATAAAACACTTGTGATTGATTGATTGATTGACAGGCGAGTATGCGGGCCTTCACTGCTGCTTAAACACAAGAAAATAGGTGTTTTGTATGGACGTTTGTTTCCAACAAAATAAATAGGTAATTGCAATTTAAAAAAAAAGTCTGAAATGTGAGATATAAACTGGCAATTGCGAGAAAAAAAGCCAATTTTTGAGATAAAAAGTCGCAATTATCATATTTTTTATTCCGTGGTGAAAAAAAACTGAATTGTTTTGAGAAATTCTGAGTTTATATCTCTCAATTCTATGGAAGCCTGTTTCTGCTACTGAATAAAAAAATAAAAAAAGGTAATTGCGACCTTTTTATCTCACAATTCTGACTTTTTTTTCTCACAGTTGTGAGTTATAAAGTCAGAATTGCGGGATATAAACTTGCAATTGCAAGAAATAGATATAAACTCGCAATTCTGACTTTTTTTCTCGCAGTTGCGAGTTTGGCTCTCACAATTCAGACGTTTTTCTCTGAATTGTGAGATATAAATTCGCAATTGCAAGTTATAAAGTCCAGTTCTGAGGAGAAAAAAACACTGATGTTCTCAGAATTGCAAGTTTTTATCGCAATTCTGACTTCATTTTTCACAATTGTGAGTTTATATCTCACAATTCTGAAGAAAAAAAGTCAGAATTGTGAGTTTGGATCAGGCAGTTCTGAGGAAAAAAAGTCAGAATTGCTAGATGTAAACTTACAATTTTGAGAAAAAAAGTCAGAATTGTGAAATGAAAAGTCGCAATTACCTTTTTTAAATTTTTTTATTCAGTAGCAGAAACGGCTTCCATAGAATTGCGAGATATAAACTCAGAAATTCTCAAAACTGTGAATTTTGCAATTCTGAATTCACATCTTGCAATTCTTTTTGTCTCACAATTCTGACTTTTTTCTCGCAATTCTGAGGAAGAAAAGTCATAATTGCGAGAAAAGTCACAATTGCATTTTTTTTTCTGTGATGGAAACAAGCTTCCATAGTTTTGAAAGTGGCTGATTTGACTGACTCTCAATACATTTTGGATCTCGTTTACGTGTTCATTTAGTGTCATTCTGTTTTAAACTGATTGCCTGAAATGAATGTTAAAATCAGGTATAAAATCAGGGTTATTATCGTTAACTAAAACCATAAAAAACAAACAATTTTGTTACTTGAATTAAAATGTTAGCTTAAAATAAAATCTAAAAAATTTGGTAATGCTTAAGATTAGGGAACACTGTTCACTATTAACTAGTTGTTTATTAACACGCATATTACTAGCATATTGGCTATTTATTAGTACTTATAAAGCGCATATAAATGCATGACCGTATTCTAGATCTGTTAACCCTAACCAATACCTAAACATAACTACTACAACGACTACCTCACTTATTGTCAATATGCAGCAAATTTAGGAGTTTATTGAGGGAAAACTCTTAGGGCTAGTTTTACTAAACAGGGCAAATTAGCGTTAGAGAGCAATTCCATAAAAAGCGCAGATGGGAGGGAAAATTCTGCGTGTGATTTACTGACAATGCACACATTAAAGAACACAGACACAGACAGATCATTTCCATAATGACCAGCGCAATCTACCAAGAGCAGCACAAATTAGCGCCTG
The DNA here is from genome assembly GCA_039654775.1 of Spinibarbus caldwelli. Lineage (NCBI taxonomy): Eukaryota > Metazoa > Chordata > Actinopteri > Cypriniformes > Cyprinidae > Spinibarbus > Spinibarbus caldwelli. The sequence goes on from CM077249.1 coordinate 31,767,248, forward strand.
CTTTAAGACATGCTTTTTTGGGCATTAAATAATGGCGCAAATACCAGTAATTTTACGAGCACAAATCGCATTGCTTGATTCATTTTAATAGTCTCCTGCCATAAATCTTGTGTCTGAAAGGGAAACTCCTACAAATTCATATTCAATAAGGTCAGGTGCAAAAATAACTGTGTCCACGCCTTTTCAGCGCTAATTCTTCACTGTGCGTTTTTAGTTACTATTTTAACGCCAAAAGACAGTTTGCGCTGGCGCAACCTGTTAGTAAACCTGGCCCCAAATTAATAGTGAATATGTGTTACCTAATCTAAAGTGTTACAAAAAATGATTTTATCTAGTTGCCAAGGCAAGAATTTTTTTTAAGTACTAAAATAACTAAAACTAAATAAACTAAAATTATAACTTAATAAAAAAACTATACACACATATTTAAAAAAAATAAAATAAAATAAAAATCACAACATAAAAGCACAACAAAATTACTAAAACTTTAACTAGCATTGACGTTAAAACAGAAAATATTAAATTTGTTAATAAATATATAAATAAATGGTATAAATGGAGGCTTTTGAGTCTCTTTTGACTTAAGCAACTACCCCCAGAACATTGGTGTTTGCATAAGAAAGCACCACACATGTGTTCTCCAGAAAACGTAAAAATTGCATCTGAATGCCTTTTTCTGAGTGCAACAGCACAAGCAATTACACAGCCGCACATACAGCCAGCGTCCGTCCGTCCGTGACTCTGATTCTCCTGCAGAGAGACTGAGGTCAACATCAGGTGCACTGGCCACCCTAATTACAACCAAACACATGCGGCGGGGGTGTTCCGGGGTTCAGGGGTCAGAGGTCGAGCGGTGGGGGCGGGGACAGCGATCGGCCCGCTGCATCTGAAACAGCATTCAGTTTCTCTTCAATCCGCTCAATACATGAGAACACATATGTGACCATGGACCACAAAACCAGTCATAAGGGTCAATTTTTTGAACTTGAGATTTATACAACATCTGAAAGCTGAATATGATTGATGTATGGTTTGTTAGGATAGGACAACATTTGGCTGAGATACAATATTTGATTTGAAAATCTGGAATCTGAGGGTGCAAAAAAAATCAAAATACTGAGAAAATTGCCTTTAAAGTTGTTCAAATGAAGTTCTTAGCAATGTATATTACTAATCAAAAATTAAGTTTTGCTATATTTACAGTAGGAAATTTACAAAATATCTTCATGGAACATGATCTTGATATCCTAATGATTTTTGGCATAAAATGGATAATTCTGTATTTTTGGCTATTGCTACAAATATACCTGTGATACTTATGACTGCTTTTGTGCTCCAGGGTCACATATCATAAACTCGTCCTCATAACCTGTGACACGTGGAATTAAACAGACGTTATTATTTGTTTGCGATTGCTGCTCACTCCCCCCGCGGACTTGTTTTTAAAACTGAAACAGGTCTTCCTCTAGTTCAACAACTTTACCTGTTTACGGCTCCTGTAAAACAGCTGCTAAATTACTCATCGGCCCTCTGGAGGCAGACGAGTCCAAACAAAGCAGAGTTTTTCGTCCGGAGTCTAAAAATAAGCCGATGCTAAAGGTTTCCTGCAGCTCGCAGCCCCGCGGCCCTTAACCTTTCCCAAAGTTGTAGATGAAATGTCAGCTGGAGACCCTCAGGTATAAGTTAGCCGGCTAACCAGACAGCAGCACCATATGAATCACTGTCATTCTAAATGTAGAATCAGCAATTCTAGAGCCGTCCTATCTGGAAACGGAACGGCGAGGAAGAGGCGCTCCAGGAGCTTTGCTATTGATTTTTCTTCCAAACAAAGAGACTTTCGCGAATACATGATACATCATAATCATGTAATTTGTACCTTTGCGTCAAGCGGGGAAACGCAACGTAGACGTGGATCTGTACGTGGGCGACTGCTTTGGGTCCGATTTTACTGACAGGAACTGAACAAACGTCAGAAGTTTTAGAGAAACTTCAGGAGAGAAGCATTACTGCGACGTTTCAAATATGTGATTGTGATGGCATAAATATGTGTGTATAATGACTGTAAACATGTTTTAGGCACATAATTTCACTTGAATCAATATTTCACGTTCTTTAGTTTAGGCAAGACACTCCAGGTAAACTTTTTAGCCTACTTTTTACTGTTACTATGATTAATATTTAGCCTTTTTTGATACATTATTTAACTACACCAGATATAAACATACAATTGATGACAGTGCATTTCAAGTTTTCTGAAATTTCAAATATGCAAATGAGGTATTGTCTAATTAAATATGCACAAATTTACATAAACATCCATAACATAAATCTTAATATTGGATAAATCCAGGTTCATAATTCTTGTTTGATTTTGTTGTCATATTAAAGGATTTTCCAGAGGAGATTTTGAATTTCTCTTTTCATCACTCTTTTAAATACAGTTAGAAGACAGAAAACAAACACATTTTGACCATGTTTTTAGGAGAAAATGTTGTATAAGTCAGTGTGAATCATATATGAATAATAAAACTGTAAAGATTGGTGTTTGTAAGGCAAAAAACTCTTTAAAGATATGAACTGGAATTGAAATCTACAGACGCAAACAGATAAAGTGCAATAAAATAAACACTTAAATGTGTATTTTGGAGGTTTTCTTTCCACTAGTCTGAAAGAAGACATGATATGGGAGCAAAATAGACCTCAATACTGACCAGTGCGTTAAAAAACAATGTTTCACCTGCAGTGTCTATCTAATTGTGGATTAATTTTCCAAAAAAAGTCATTCCAAGTTGAAACTTCATTGCAAATTTCTTCTTTTAGAAGTCTATGAAACACACGGCAAACTTTCAGATTTCCAGCTCTGGATGTGCGTTAATTTATTTCACTAATGAATCAGTCAGCAGATATTCTGCCGTCTCCAGACTGAAGATGCTCAGATGCTCGTGTGTGTTTGTGCATCAGTATCAGTGATGCTCGTTCTCTCTCTCTCTCTGTTTTCCCAGCATCCTCGGTGCCACGCTGCATCACACCCAGTTTGCCTCGCTGTTCCCGGACAGTCTGAAACACTTTTCCTGATCTCGTTCATCTTGATGGATTGTCAATATATGGATCGTCCCGCTCTCTAATTCAGTGAAAAAATCTAGTTTTCCATTAGTCTCTGCCTTTCTAATTTTCACTGCTGCTTTGCCACGTGTAATTATTAAAGGCAGATTCAAGAAAGCAATTACTGAACCACGGTTTGTATCTTTGAAATCTTAATAAGCAGAAGAAGTTGTCTACAGATACAGCTCTGTAGAAGAGAGACTCGCTCGGGCCGTTAAACAAAAAACACATCAAAGCCTATGAAGCGGCCGAACAAAACAGAATGAAATATTGCTTTCCTCGCAAATGTGAAGAATTACTTCAGTCCCTTTCAAATTATGACTCTCCCTAATGTTAATAATCAATATCTGTTTAGCACTTTTGTGTCATTGACAGTAGAATGGCGTCAATAAATGAGTTTACAGAACAGGTCAAAGGTTAACAGAGCATCATGGCCATTGCATTATAATCTTTTCTAATATTTCTGAATAGTTTGTGTAATCAAATGACATGAAAAGAATTTCCATAATGAATAGAACCAAAGCGAAACAATGGAGCCTGTAATATCCACCTTATTTTTAACATAAAAGCAGCAGCCATTTGTAACTTGCTTCATTTTCATTACTTGTTTCATTTGCTTCCAGTTATTTTAGCTGTACAAAAACAGTCCATTATGCTGCTTTATATTGCAAACAGGTGTTTATCATATGTGACCCTGGACCACAAACAATAGCAATAGCCAAAACTACATTGTATGGGTCAAAATTATCCATTTTTCTTTTATACCAAAAATCATTAGGATATTAAGTAAAGATCATGTTCCATGAAGATATTTTGTAAATTTCCTACCGTAAATATATCTAAACTTAATTTTTGATTAATAGTATGCATTGCTAAGAACTTCATTTGGACAACTTTAAAGGTAGTTTTAATCTCCAGATTCTGAAATAGTTGTATCTCGGCCAAATATTGTCCTATCCTAACAAACCATACATCAATGGAAAGATTATTTATTCAGCTTTCAGATGATGTCTAAATCTCAGTTTAAAAAAATTGACCCTTATGACTGGTTTTGTAGTCCAGGGTCACATATTTTAATGTATTGTCATAATATAAACAAACTGATCTGTACGTAAATAGTTTTAGCATTTACTGAACTTTTGTTATTCTTCTAGTTATTTACCTTTAGTGGCTAATGAAACAGAAATCCTGCACATTTGTAGAAAATATCTTATGTGTTGTGTTGAAAATAAGGTGGACATATGATAAAAAATTAAATTTTAGTGGCTTACACTGCAAAAAATGAATTTCGTCCTCAATATTTTTGTCTTGTTTTCCAGTACAAATATCTAAACATCCTGAAATCAAGACACATTTACTGGAGAAGCAAAATTACTTAAGATATTAAGTCTTGTTTTCTGAAAAAATGTATTAAAATTAAGTGAGTTTATGCTGAAAACAAGAACAAATATCTGCCAATGGGATCAGAAAATAATAGTAAAATAATAGTTTTCCGCTTGAATCAAGTTTATTTTTCTGACCCCATTGGCAGATATTTTTTCTTGTTTAACCTTGTTTAAAGTCACTTCATTTTGATTATTTTTTCAGAAAACAAGACTTAATTTCACAAGTAATTTTGCTACTCACTAACAGTATCTTGAATTATAAGTATGTTTAGATATTTGTGCTGTAAAACAAGACTGAGAAAGAAATTCATTTTTGCATTTATAAATGTACATGCACATGCTGAAATATTAGTGAAACAGAAAGAGTCTATTATCCATCATCAGCAAACGCTCCTGCGATCATCTGTAAATGGATTCATCAGCCTGGTTAAAAGGAAGCAACTTTAAATGGCACGACGCCGCCGGAATAACAGCAGCGCTGTCGCATCGAACCGACCATCATCTGTTTTATTGCTGATGGGCTTTTTCCCTCGTTCGTAATGTAGCAAAGGGAAACTGTCAGGCTAGTTTCTGACACGCATTTACATTCTCCAATGACAAGTGGCACCAGCAAAAGGCCACAGAAAACTGTTTATTGATCAGCGTAAAACTATTCAACGGAGCAGATAAGGTTATAGCTAAAAGAGCCGGGCGCCTTAAAGAACACGACTTCATTACATCACGCCAGCTGTATTTCTGTGGCGTTAAAGAGCCGCTGATCGGTTGGTAAAGATGTTGATGGGTCCGGGCCTGCCGCTCATAGCACCTATTAACTTCTCGCCGCGGTCGTTATTAATCTGTTGCATACTAAATGCCGAGCGTGTCACGGTGCATTTACAGGGTGAGGGATTGGAGAACGGCCAGCTAATGAAATGGGAAGAACTCACGGCCAAAGTCATTTGACACTGCCAGCGGCCCACGTCTCACAATTAAACGAATTCCCACCGCATTCTGACCTTTAGCACAACACAACAAAAGAAACAGCCAGGAATCTCTCATCAGCTGTTGAATCAAAGCAAAAGCGCTTTTCATGTCCATAAATTAAACTCCAGATCAAAGCAGTGAAAACAGCAAACGGGCTGTTTTATGCAAAGCGGCTGGACTTCCCTTCAACAGCCTGTGCTGGATATCAAGACCCTGGACCACAAAACCAGTCATTTTTTTAAATTGAGATTTACACATCATCTGAAAGCTGAAATAATAATAATAATAATAAATAATCTTTCCATTGATGTATGGTTTGTTAGGATAGGACAATATTTGGCTGAGATACAACTATTTGGAAATCTGGAATCTGAGGGTGCAAAAAAATCTAAATATTGAGAAAATGGCCTTTAAAGTTGTCCAAATGAAGTTCTTAGCAATGCATATTACTAATCAAAAATTAAGTTTTGATGTATTTACGATAGGAAATTTACAAAATATCTTCATCCCAGCAGGCACCAGACGTCTATGTAACGTCAGGTTGACGTTGGACATGACATCGGACAGACGTTGCATTTTGGTTGAAAATGAAAATCGGGTTGACGCCAATATTTGACGTCAATTTGACGTTGACTTAACGTTGGATTTTGGTTGCACAACCTAAAAACAACTAAATCTCAACGTCAGCTGACGTCGGTATTGGACATCAATTTAACATTGAAATAAGACGTTGAATTTACGTTGAATTTTGGCCACCCGACGACGTCGCAACCAAAATTTAACCAAATATCAACGTCTTATGACGTTGTGTGCCTGTTTTGTGCCTGCTGGGATGGAACATGATCTTAATATCCTAATGATTTTTGGCATGAAAGTAAAATGGATCATTTTGACCCATACAATGTATTTTTGGCTATTGATACAAATATACCTGTGCTACTTATGACTGCTTTTGTGCTCCAGGGTTACAAATGCATCTGAAAAGCTACAACATAATGCAGATTCCATAAACATCAGGTGACAGCGGCTGTCAGAGTTCATTAAACGCTCGTCACAAATGATAATGCAGTGCGCACGAGTCAGCAGCCTTGTGTGTGGCTGGAGATTCACTGACGAATGTCACATCGCCAATAGGTTTGTGTATGCAAATGAATGGTCAATACTTCCACCGGTGCCAAAATGTACTGTAACGCTTGCTATCCATGTTGGCAGTCAAATAAAATCAAGGAAAATGAGCCAGATCTGATAAACTAGACGGAAAACGCTGTGCTGTTTTTCCTTCTTTCCAGTAAAGCTCATCTGATGTCTCGAGGCGGTTTTATCGTGAGTGTTTATGAGCGTCCCGTGCTCATATTCTCTGAATTTGCTTAAAGGGTCTCATGGGAATTCACGAATTCAAAGCAAAGGTTGCAGTTTGACTTTAATCTTTAGGCCTCAGACAGAAAGTCAATTAGTGGAGATCGATATTTTTAAGAAACATTGAAATCAGGCGAGGGCACGGCCGCCTCTATTAAAGAGTGCTAATGCATGCAAATACACAGTTAACAGAGCAGGGAAGCACAGAAAACACGTGAAGCCGGTGATCTGCTCCACTCCTGATCGCATGAATAATGACACTACTGTCTTCAGTAGAGCTGCTTATAGCTGAATTGAATTTGTTTCATAATGGATGAACTTTACATTGTTATTGAACTGAGCTGAATCAACACACTGAAACAAATTGAGCTGCCACTATTGTCTTTTTAGAATGCAACAGTCCAGAAGTGAAAATGCAATTCAATTTCTCCATATGAAACAGATTTTTAACGATAGCTTATAAACCTTTACAGACAGAGCAAGGCTGTTAATCGATGGTATATGTTTCTGTTGAAGCCGTCAAGCAGCATTATTTTAAAAATAAGTTGAAATAATTGTTTAACAGTGGAATTTGTGGTGAAAAACTACATTACCCATGATGCTGTACAGCAAAGTTCACTCAAATGACTTACAGTAACTGAGCCAGCCTCCCTATACTCTCAAAATATTTAAACTTCAAATATATTGATTTTTTTTCTTTCTTTTTTGAATTAAACGAATGTCTTGTTCGATAATGTTTTTTTTTTTATTATTTTGTATTTTGGGGGATTTTATTGTACTGAATTATATTTATGTAATAGTTATGATTTGTTTATTACCTGTTTACCACCTTTTGAGCATAAACCTGAAAATGAAAATCTTGAATGCTTTGGAGCACAGACTTATGTTTGGTCTCTCTTTTTTTCTTTATTTTTGTATTTTTTATGTATTTATTTATTTATTTTTTAGCTCTTGGCAGAGAAGTTTATTTTTTATTATGAAAAATGCACAAAAATACTATTTTTACATTATATATGAAATATATATTTTCCAAAACATGTTTTACTCTAAAACTGTGAGAAAATCAAAACTATAAATCTAAACAAGTTGTGTTCCAAATTTGAGGTTGATATCACAAAAACATTTCCGCTAGATGAAATTTGCTTCCCATTCATTTGCAATGCGGTCATTTTCACAAAATCATTTTTTGAATCATGTCCATGCCAAAACCTGAGTTTCGTACCATTTTATACCAGTAAAAAAATTCATTAAGAAAACAAACAAACAAACAAAAAAAGGATCAAAAATGACTGAACAGCACCAGAGGTCATTTGCAATGCTTCATGGGATTGTAGTTCTTTCCCTCATTAAAGCTGTTAAGTACACAGTTTTGTACTTTTGTGTTTTTGTCTGATTTTCAAAAACTTTTTTCCTTTAAATCAAAGTTTGTAATGTTGTGATTCTCCTCATAGCTGGTTGGTTTGGATCGCGGTTTATAATGCTTTAACCAAGACTTTTTTTTAAATCCCTATGGGAAAAAATGAATGGAAAAACAGGGCTGGCACTAATGCAGCTGTAGAATTAGAATTGGTTTCATATTTGAAGAAGTTTGCATTATGTTATTTTCCTGTTTATTAATGTGCAGCTGCTTTGAAACCATCTGTATTGTATAAGCGCTGTAGAAATAAATGTGACTTGAGTTGATTTGTACACCTGTTTAGCCATGACCTCTCATTTTCAATGCACTTTAATAGTCACCCTTGTTTATCTGCATCGAATGAAACACATTCCACATCTGATACACTGGAGTTTCATCTTCTCTGACCCTCATGAGAGCGAAATGAACGCACACGCACACAGAGGTCCAGCCACAGAAATCATTTCTCTTACCCGCTGAAAATGAGCAGGTATTGGATTATAAAGAACATCACAAACAGATAAGAGAAATGAATTAACACCGGCCTTATCACACTGCTTGCCAACACGACGGTGAACTTCAAATTTGCCAAATCAGGAAACAAGCGTGCGGAGCGATTCCTCAAAGAACCGCGGATGAACACATGCTGGAGAAATGAAACAGAAAAACTGAATTTTAACTGGAGTAATGTGATCACAGGCACAGTTAATTAATATAAAATCACGGAGTGATAAAAGCTTGTGCATCTGCAACGGTGGAAATAAATAAATAAATATGAAATATAAAATGGATATATTTCATTTGCAGTTATTACAGCACTACAAGACCAAGGAGATGTTTCACCCACAGAGAACTGAAGATTCGCATTTGCAAGCAGATGATATAGTTTGTGCAGCTGGCAGCAGCGTTCATGACAAACTGATGCAATTTCAGCGGTGTCGCGAGAGCGGCCTGATATTTGTCTCGTTCTGGTTCTTCTGAGCTTCAGATTTGAATCGCAGGGGTCCAGAGGCCCTTCTCCTGACAGGACACAAATAATTACAGGCCGCTCTCTTCATTGGCTCTTATATTATTGCTCCTCTTATCTGAAGGCCTGCGGTGCATTTGATCAAGTAAGGTCACTGTATTCTGACCATAACACAACATAACTCTGCTATTTGGAGATACGATAAATAAAAGCCAGACAATGTTTTATCAGTTGTGTTATAAGCTATGTGTGTGTGTTTCAGAAAGTATTTTCACTAAATGTGTTTTTGCTACAAGTCTGACTGAATTTCCAGATTCTCTTCCAATGCAGATGATTATTTCAGGGCCGTTTGGTCTGAATGTAAATGTGATTTAAATAGGCAGTACTTCACCTAATGTACTTCAGTACTTCTGCGGTTTCAGTTCAAGAGCTCAAGTCATTACAGCGATTCCTCAATTAAGGTCTCCAGAGCTAAGAATTTTTGATTTGCAGACTGTTATGAGAACATAAGTTTATGGTTCCCACAACAAAAATTCTAGCATTCTCTGTTGGTTAGCCAGGACATTTTCTTTACATAAAGAGAACATTCCCCTAACATTCTCAGTACGTTCCCAGAATGTTTTCACTATGTTCTCAGAAGTGACTCACTATGTGGCAGAAGTGTTAAAAAAAAAAAAAAAGACCATTTACACTATTACAGTTATTAATATTTAATGCATTAGTATTTTACATAAACATTACACTATCAAAGTTACTTATATTCACATGGTATCAATATTTGTTATATTTACATGTTTAGATTACACCGGTGAGCAAGATACAGTATTGAAGTTTTATATATATATATTACATTCAATTTACATTTTATATAACAGTTTGTACAAATAAAAACACATTAATTAAAGTGTTTTGTATAAGACCAGGGACCTGTTTCATAAAACAAGTTTACCAAATAAGCCAGGTTTATTTCAGTTAGTCTGACTTATTGTCAGTTGATTTGGTTCAAAATAAGTCAGAATAAGTGAAATAAGCCTGGCTTGTTTGGTAAACTTGTTTTATGAAACAGCCCCCAGATCTCTCTGTGGAAGACCGACTGAAAGGTGGACCATGAAGAGGAAGAACTCATCGATGGGCTGCAGAGACTGAGACTGTCAAAATAAATTTTAAATAATTATGATACATATAATGTATGTAATGTGTGCATCAAAAGAGAAAAATAAATATAAATAACATTTATTTTCTATCTCTGTCACAAACAATACAATATCAATATTTACCATTGCATTGCTTGTTATTCCAAATTTACTCCTCGTTATAGCTGTCCCTTGCTCTGGTCACACGATCAGTGTTGTTGGATGCAGGTTCACCAAGTCTCCAAAAGTCCATTGGGTGTAGATCGCAAATCTAGATGGGATGCAAAACATATTTTCAGAATATATACACCACAAAATGCAAGTTAGTTTGTCTACACTGAACCAAAAAAAAAAAAAAATGTATGGTTGTAATGCATTGACATGCAAGTACTTTTTTTAAGTGAATCATCTAATAACTAGTTAACATGTATTGCCCAGACCCACAGAAGAGGTTTTAAATAAACAGGCAAACACACCAGCCCTGTTCACAATAGGCATACAATGTGCTCGGTAATATAATAAATTATTAGGTCTTACCTGATATAGAAGCACTTGTTGTGATTTTCTTCATCCAGGGGATGTTGCTGGGACAAAACGGGACAACAATAGCAGGACAAACCACCCTCATGGATGTTTAAACTTTATGGAACTCTTCATTAAATAAGTTTTGTATAATATTACTATAGTATACTTACTGTGTTATATTCTATCAATACAAGTTATAAATATTAGTGTATATTAATTGTTCACTGACAAAAGATTGCAGCTGGTAACGCATTCACACGATGGTTGAATATAGACCGGAAGTTTGTAAGCAGCCTGAGATTTAACCGGAAATACGTAGGCTACGTCCCGTGCATAGAGCCTATTCTTTTTTTGTAACCTACAGAGCACGTTCCAGAAATTTCTTATTCGATTCCCCAAAAACAACCAAATGGGAACCATATAGGAACATTATGGGAACGTTCTGTGTTTGCTTTGTTTTTGATTGTCACGTGTATTTTGATATTTCATATTAAAAGGGGGTTTATATGAGTGTGTCAATCATTTGGCTTTTGTTTATAGAAATGTACTGTCCTGGCACACACTCACATTCATTGACAAAATAAGAAGTTTTATCAACAATTATTAATTTTTTCATGTTCAGTTACAAAAAGTCTAACAAATACTAACAAACATGCCTGACAGTTACAATGTATTGGTGTTTTTCTAAATCAGTGTGAACTGGCCTTTGTGTTTAGCATGAAATATTAAATGTACTGTATGTAACAGTTTATCTTATGCAGTTTGGCTAACTGTACCAAAATCTGCAAAGAGTCCAATAATTGAGTATCAGTCCAAGCCAGGATTATAACGTTCTTTCTTTTGTAGAACACAAAAGGAGAAGTCAAACTCTATAAAGGGCAAAGAGCACCATAAAAACGTAAATTAGCATCGTGAAGGAATCATAAAAGTATGCTAACAATAGTTCATATGACTCGTGCTACATTCCAAGTCATTTTATAGCAACAATTCATCAAATAAACCATCTTTCTGTCTTCATTTACTGACCCCTCATGTCGTTCAAACCTGTCCTTTGACTCTATAAGGACAAAAACACTGACATTTCTCACAATATCTTCTTTTGTGCTCCACACAGAAGAAACTCATTCATTCGTGAGTGACGCTCAGATCTGTTATTCACTCAAAATCTTCCCGCAAAAATTTTTCAAATGTGCATATATTATAATCTGGAGCCAATCAATCAAATTTGAGCCCAGTTTGCATTTCCTTTACCTTCTCCTTATATGGTGTCTATGAGCGGCATTTCCGGCTATATGCAAATGAAGAGGTTCGGGTATTTATCCTGATTTTAAACGGATGGTTTTATACCCTTAAAAATAAACCCTTAAAGGGACTTTGACTATAATTATCTACAGAAATCCTTTAATAACGTTGTTAATGTATGATTCACACAAATGGTCAAATGACCCAAAAGAACAAAAATAAAGGACTCTTTAGTGATAAAATAATAATAATAATAATAATTTGCGCACAAGTGCATGAATCTTTCTTTGTGTGTTTTACATAATTTCGTGACCTACAGCAGTGAATCACAAAAACAGAACATACATTATACACAAATTATGCAGAAAGAACATTGTTTGGTACAAAAACAACAACACATTCCCAAACTTACATTAGCCTATATAAATATATAAATACTAAATAGCCTATATAAATATATAAATACTAAATAGCCTATATATATATATATATATATATATATATAAACTAAAACTAAATTTATAATGATTTAATAATGATTAATTTTTATATATTTTGTAAGACTGTGTGTGTGTATATATATAAAACAGTTCTCTCTGGTTCTCAATTCTGATTGGCTGATAGGAGTGCGATATTAGAGTCCAACAGAGCTCCTCGTCCTCTTCACCGTTTGTATCACTCCGCTTGCCGAAGTTGCTGTATTGCCGTATTTTGAGTATCATGGCGGATGCCCAAATCCACTATAATTTAAAAATAATACTGTTTTGTGTCACGAAATGCAGTTTTAAGAGTTTTTTTAGGCGAGAATGTGCTTGTTTGGACTTCAAATATGAGGTTTGTTAATAAAGATAAGGTCTATTTGAAAATTTGCTTCGAGGTTTTCGGAGATGTGAGCTCCAGCGGTTCAGCGACCGCTCAGCGCTCATTACACCCACAGAGAGCGCCTGACCGCGTCCAGATCTTCTGGAATTTACCGCTGGCTCTGATGTCTCTATAGTGGTTAAAAACGATATATAATTTGTTTTGGGTAAATCTAACGGGCAGTCTTTGGTCTCATTAAGTTATTATTTGTTAATAGTTTTGGCAAAATCTTATCATATTTATTTAAATTCAGTGCTGTATATCACGCTGCCTTTGTATGGTTGTCTGAATTGCCCAGCAACTTTTATGATAGCTGTTGTTGTTATTAAATATGATTATTCAATAAATAATATTTTATATAAATAATAATAGTATTTAATAATAGTGTTTAGTACATGAGACATGGTGCGTGTGTTCGTGATGGTGATTTTAGTTACATTGTTCCACCATTAGATGGTGACAACAGACTGTTTTATGAGTCAGCACTGCAGTAAAGACTTTTACAATGAAAAATAAACGCTTTTGTAAATGGAAGTTATTTTTACTTTTAACAACAGCTTGACGCAGTTAACAAATGCACTGAGCAGCGCTGTCTGAAATCACCCTTAACAGATGAAAGGATAATGATGTTACAACAAAGATAACACTTTCCTCAGTGGACATTCAATCTTATGTTTTATTATGAGTAGGAGACGCTGTATCAGATGCAGGTAACGTTAATCTCAGTCGCTCAGTCCATCTCTCTCTCATAATACTTTACATAATATAGCAAGCTTTTACTACAGTAATACAATAAGCTTTCAATGAAGCAACTCAAAGTTCCTTCATTACTAGTTCTAAAGTGACATTTTGGAATTAGTAACGGAGGCCTAGGCTCACCTGTTAAACTGTCAAATTTAGATTTAAATCTGTGGCGGAAGGAAGTAGTTCTGCACAAAAGAGGGCTTTTAAAGACACTCCGTTGTTGTTTCTAATTTATTTACACACTCGTGGCTGTTTATTGCACAGCTGTGATTACCTACGGCCGAGCCACAGCTGTGCCCAAATACAGCCATATCACACATCTACTCATGTGATATTGCTCACATATACATACATATATATATATATATATATATATATATATATATATATTTTTTTTTTTTACTGGTATTATGCTCCTTGCTGATTTTTTATTCAAATGCATATTCACAAGTGTTATTTTTCAGGTGTAAACTATTTTTTTTTCTTCAAATGTGACATGAATGTATATATATTGTGGATATATATTTATATTTACAAAAAAACAAAAAAACAAAAAAAAAAAGGTCCAAAAATATATTGGTAGAAAATGTATTTACATAAATATATTATGAAACATATTTTAGAAAATATATTTGTCAATTTTTTTTTTGTATATAATTAAAAATATTTTAGAAAATATATTTGTGGACATTCCACCCAAAATTATCAGTACTGTGATGCAAAAATTTCTCATTCTCATTACTATGATGTGAAAAGGGTGTTATTTACTTTTCAAAGTATTAATATATCAATAATGGTATGATTTGTTTTACTGCATTTATGTGAATTTAAATGTGAAAAACTTTTTAATCCAGTAACTGCAAAATATTACAGAAAAATGACTATGAAGAACTACAAAACAAAAAGTAAATCAGTCATACGTTTTTGGCAGGCTCAAGCCGTCCATCATAATATACACATGGATTATATGAAAATGTGAATTTAAAGTGCTTAATGTTCGAAGACAGCACGTCACAGTGCAAAATCCCTTAATGATCCTAAACTAGGTCTCATTTTCTTAATGAAAAGAATTGTTTTCCTGGTGTTTCAGTGAGAATCGGCCACAGACGGAGACTCACCTGCACTATTAGAAACACCTGCAGGTGAAGCATCAGCCATTCAGATGAGAAACGCCATCAGAGGCATTTCTGCAGATCCACAGACGGACACGACAGCCTTCATAATGATGCAACTCATAATGCGACGGCCGCTATGACAGCTTGCCAATATGATGGGACAGAGGCAAGGACGGGCCCAAGCTTTTTGAGGTATATGCAGAGCACTGAAATGCTCGGTGGGGCCTGTCAAGAACACGTTTTCTTTTATTTCTCTGTTTAAGTGAGTTTAAGCAGCGATGTGACAGACGATCAGCTACTCTTCTGCTCTCTCTCTCTCTGAAGAACTACAAACTAAACGAACAATTCAGAGAACAAAGCAGAGCTTCTGAAAGACAAAGATTCAACAAACACTGAGAGAGCTTATAATTAATTACTAACAGTGTAATTAATTACTGTACTCATTACTCTTTTTGAAAAGTATTGCATTATTTATTACAAATTACTTTCTAAATGCCTTATCAACCTCGACCAGTTGAACAATACAAAGATAGACATGAAAATGCTCTTTTAGTTCTTTCAAATAAATAATATAAAATTGCACAAGTTATTCTTGAAGAATTTTAATGGACAAGGTTGCATTAAAAACATGCATTTTAATTTTGAATAAATTTTGATGTTAAATCCACTATTGTTTTATATACAATTGTTCTATAACCTAAACAGTATTTAATGCAATTACATCAGAAGTAACTGTAAATAAATTACAGAAAAATTAAGAGTAATCCCTTACTTTACTGTTTCAAAGAAACACGAAGGAAATGTAATTACTTGGTAATGCATTACATCCAACACTGTGACTACATGAAACTACACCATATGAGCTTAAATGCATGTAAAATAATTTATTTATAATTATTTATGCAAATAATACATTTTGCATGCACAATTACAGCTGTTAATTTGAAATGAAATAAATCAGTCTAATTTATTCCAGGGCCACCATTCAATTATGTGAAAAAAAAAAAAAAAAACATTTTTTGAGTAATCAACTTAAAATTTGTGTTTCTGCTACAAAATATTAAGTTCCTCTAAATCAGTGTAGTTTGCTGGTTGAACAAAATTGTCAAAGATTGACGCAAACTGTTGAGTCAAAACATTTGTTTTTAGTTTGTACAAACTACAAGCCACTTTAAACTGAAGCCAAAAACATGAAGTCTGATACTGATTCATTCCTTTATTAAGCTTCAGATATCGTCGCACAGGAATGTAGAGTAAAAAATACTTGTGATTAAAAACTCTGTTAGAACAATGAATCAACTGAAACGTCCCAAAATTTCAGGCTACAAAGCAAAATAAAAAAATATACATATGTATATCCGTCCATCGTGCACGAGCTACCAGAAGCCTCATCGATTATTGATGCTCTTAAATACTGATTATGAGAGAATAATGCTTCATTCTGTACATACGAGACAAAGGAGAACAGAAATCGCTTCAGAAGGCCTTCCCCTGCCGGATCATCGCCTAACGCGACATTCAATCGGAGACGAATGAGCTGTGAATCATGCTGGATCTTCATCAGAGTGAAGAAGCCACAACGCTGATCTTCAGACGCCAAACAGGTATGAAGAGATTCAGATTCTGGTTTTATTAATGTAGTGCTATCATTAGGTTTCATTAAGTCTGTGCAGCTTTTTCTTGCATGATCATACTGTGGAATAAAGAAAGACGGTGGTTTGATGAATTACGCGATCGCTTTGGCTTCAGGTAAGAACGCCTCCCAATATTTTATTAGCTGAAAAACAGACAAAACAAACACAAAATGAACTTTTTAGAGCTTTAGAGAGAACTTCTTTCCTCTGACTGCATGATGGTTAAAGATATACCTGCTGCTGTGTGTGAACGAGTGACTCCAGATATTTAATGATGACGACTTTGAAATCCTTCACTCTGTCTTTCTGTGAAGAGAAAGAGACACTGAGGTCAGAGAAAGCAGCGCTGGGTTTAACAGCGAGAGCAAAGACACGCCGACAGCTGAACTCACCTCGAATCGTCCAAGCTCTCGCCGGATGTTTTTTGATATCTGCTCAAAATCTCTTTCACCCTGCTGCACTTTACCTTCCCACTAAACACACACAAACACAAAGAGCTGAAAAACTGGCCTTCATGAGCAGAACAAACAGAGTCACTTCAGGTCAGAAGGTCTAGTGAGCGTATGATGATGATTTATGGAATGAGGGCGTGAATCCTGCATTAAAAACTACAACTAAACAACACAAGACATCAGCGTTTATTAAATACTACTAATGAACCAGTGGCTGTTAAAAAGGAACAGTTCACCTAAAAATGAAAATGTGCTGAATTTCTACATCAGATTTGGAGAAATGTGTCATTGCATCACTGTCTCTGCAGTGAATGGGTGCCGTCAGAATGAGAGTCCAAACAGCTGATAAAAACATCACAATAATCCAGAAGTAATCCACACCACTCCAGTCCATCAGTTAACATCTGGAGAAGACAAAAGCTGAAACAAATCCAGCATTAAGACGTTTTTAACCCATAATAACGATTCCTCCAGTGAAAAAGTGCATCTCCTGTTTTTGCATCTCCATATTTGTTTACAGCTGTTTTGGCTTGTAAACGCTGCTTGATCTGTGCAGATTTCTCTCCTGATTCAGACCAGAACACTTTTTCACTGGAGGAAGAGTTATTATGGATTATGGATTTAGACATTAAAAATGTCTTGATGGATTTGTTTCAGCTTTTGTCTTCTCCAGATGTTAACTGATGGACTGGAGTGGTGTGGATTACTTGTGGATTATTGTGATGTTTTTATCAGCTGTTTGGACTCTCATTCTGACGGCACCCATTCACTGCAGAGACAGTGAAGCAATGACACATTTCTCCAAATCTGATGAAGAAACAAACTCATCTACATCTTGGGCACATTTTCATTTTGACTGAACTGCTCCTTTAAAGTGAGATTAAACAGTGGAAATCACACTGTAGTGTTTGTAAGCATGTTATGTGCGTCTGATGAATCCATAATTAGGCTCTGATCTACATAATGCAAATATAAGTATGTGTGAGGAGTGTAAGAGACGGATGGAGACAGCAAATCAAATCAAGCGAAGGTCCTACCTCCTCGATCTCCTTCGTGGGGCGTGACGGGGAAAATGCAGAAATTAAAGAGGCTGAAAATGTTTCGTGCTTAAAAGAATCAATAACTGTCATGATTTCCTGCAGCTGTCAGGTGGTTTGAGGTAAACAGTAGAGATATGAATGAACCGAAGGGAAGGGAGGGAAACAAACGTGCTGGATAATTCCCATCAGCCCCAGCGCTGCTCACATTAACTCATTACATCACGGCGTTTCGTCATTATGAGTTTGTGGTGTTCTGTACCTCCTTGATCTCGTCTTTGGCCTGCTGCAGTTTGTCGGGTTTGTTGGCGTACTGGAGTTTGGCTTCAGCTTCTCTCTTGCGCTGCAGCATCATCTGTGCGTCCTGCCATTTGGCCCATGTTTTCATCCGCTGGTCAAACACGCCCTGCAGCACAGACACATGACGCGTCACATGACAAAACAAACACATCGTGAAGCCCTCGAATCACAAATGGGATTTTAGGAAGCCAAAAATAGCCATTAATGTATGAACTAATAATTTCACTGCTTTCTGATATGGCCAAAATATCATGAGCAAATCTCATATCACACTATGAGTGATTTACATCACAATACCATAGTGTATGTCATGATAGTTATTTATAATGCATTCAATGAAAAATAGTTTAAATATTAAATAACAAGTGAATGATTCTGTCTGTATGATCCAGTGAATGAATCAAACGAAATCTGCTTTATCTGATTAGATTTTCTCTTTGTTTTGGAACTTGACAGACTCCAAGCTAAAGATCACTTATAGTATTGCTATTATTATTATTATTATTATTATAGAAATTATATAGATTATGTATCACGGTTATTATAGTTAACTAAAACTAAAACCATATTTTAAAAAAAATTGTTACTTAAAATAAAAAAAAAAAAATATATACACAAAAAAGTCAACTTATTTTACTTTAGTAAGTTTCCAAACCAACACTTCTCATTTTCATTCAGTTTAACTTGATGTACTAAAAACACTAAAACTGAAATAAAAATTAATAAGTAATAAAAACGAATAAAAATGATAAAATCGCAACAAAATTACTAAAACTTTAACTAAAATTAACAAGAAAGCCTGAATTATAAAAATACATTTTAAATCAAAATATTAACAAAATCTAAAATAGTCTCCCAAAATAATAGTTACATATGCAATTTCCCGTGAAATCTGTCCAGACCGCTCTAAAATATAAATCATTATTACAGGTTTGTCTCAGTGTTTTTGCACTTTCATTACTAACACTTTGTTTATACATTTAAATACTGAGTAATATTAATTAACTACATGTACTTATTACATGGTTATGGTTAGTTTTAGGGTTACTTGCATGTAATTATGCATAAATTATTGTTATTATAATAGTAAGTACATGTAAAGTGTAACAAGGACACCTTCAAATAAAGTGTTACCTTTTTTCTTTTAAAGTTACAGTGTAGCTTTAATGATAACAAATACAAAACAGCACTGTATTATGAAACACTTATGAATGTTTACAACACACATCTCTAGAGTATTTGGGAATATGATCACTTCATACTACTCTTATGCATTGTATTATATTTTTGTAACCTTTTTTATGATGTGACCGCTTTTGACTTGACTAGACTTCTGTTATTTTACATCAGGGACATCTGATTTGATTTAAAGTCACTGCACTGCTGTTTTCCTCATGTGTGCAGAAGTGTTCGTCTTGTCAGAAAACCAAATGAAGTTTCTTGGAAAAACAGACATCTTTATGGCCATATGAAATGTTCATGATGTGTTCACTCACTTTAACGGCGGTGATGAGCCGCACATAGTCTCCCAGCAGCTCTGAGAACAGGTAGAAATCAGCGAAGGCCTGATCCTGATGCAGCTGGTCAATCTTCTCCTCCACTTCAGCCAGCTGCGACAGAGCCCGCGACAGCGCCGTGTGATCCTCAGAGTTTCCCAGCATCGCCGCGCTTTTAGCGAACGACGCCGTGTTCACAGACAACTCTGAGAGTCAGAGAGAGAACATCAACATGGTGATCTACTGTGAAGACCAGTTACAAAGCCTCTTCTGTTCATCAAAGCTGCATTTATTTGATCAAAAATACAGTAAAAATTATACAATATTTTTTTAATTTAAAACAGCTGTTTTCTGTGTGAATATCTGTTAAACTGTAATTTATTTCTGTGATGCGCAGCTGAATTTTCAGCATCATTACTCCAGTCTTTAGTGTCACATGATCCTTCAGAAATCATTCTAATATGCTGATTTGCTGCTCAACAAACATTTCTGATTATTATCAATGTTGAAAACAGTTGTGCTGCACAATATTTTTGTGGAAACTGTCATACATTTTATTTTTCAGGATTCACAGATAAATAGAAAGTTCAAAAGAACAGCATTTATGTGAAATAGAAATCTTTTGGAACATTATACATGTCTTTACTCTCACTTTTACATTTACATTTAGTCATTTAGCAGATGCTTTTATCCAAAGCGACTTACAAATCAGGACAATGGAAGCAATCAAAATCAACAAAAGAGCAATGATATGCAAGTGCTATAACAAGTCTCAGTTAGCTTAAAGCAGTACACGTAGTAAGGGTGTTTTGTTTTTATAAATTATATAATAGATAAAAAGAAAACAGATAGAATAGAAAAAGAATAGAGCAAGCTAGTGTTAGAGGCCTTTTTTTGCTTTTGTTAATTGTATAATAAATAAAAAGAAAACAAATAGATAGAATACAAAATGATTAGAGATGCTAATGTTAGTTTTTTTTTTTTAATCAATTTTATGCATCCTTGATAAATAAAAACATTATTTTTAAAAAAACAAAAATCCTTATTCTTTTGAATGACAGCATATCGCAGTTTCAACACTGATAATAATAATGTTTCTTAAGCAGCAAATCAGCATATTAGAATGATTTCTGAAGGATCATGTGACACTGAAGACTGGAGTAATGATGCTGAAAATTCAGCTTTGATCACAGAAATCAATCAATAGAAATCAGCTGTTTTAAATTCTAATAATATTTCAGAATTTTTACTGTATTTTTGATTAAATAAATGCAGCTTTGGTGAGCAGAAGAGACTCAAATACATTTAAAAATCTTACCTCCCTCAAACTTTTGACAGGTAGCGTATAAGATCATAAACATGAGTTCTTAATATTTTTATGATGTTATTAGCTGTATTATGAACACGTCTTACCCTTCCTGTGACACACCAGTGATTCCACGCTAGCGTGAAGTTTTCTGAGCTGAACGTCCAGATTCTCAAACTGCTGCTGTTTCTCCTCAAACCACTTTATACACAAACACACAAACACAAAATCAGTGAAGAAACCACTTGCTCTAAATTATAATAACAGTATGCATGCTTTTAAATAAAGTTCAGTGATCAGTTCTTAACATTAACATTTTTTCTTAGCGTTTTCTTTCTTAAGAACCATTTGAAAGGTTCCATAAAGGTCAATTATGAATCTTTATTTTAAGAGTATAAGCTGTGTCAGATCATCCTTCTTAAAGTCTAAATTCATGATTTTATTGACACTGTTGTGACTGTAATCCGTGTTCAGTGTATAAAGAGCACACGCGTCACATGTCCTGACCCCTACTCATGCTCTCACACACTCACACACGCTCACACACACTCATACACACACACACACACACACACACACACACACTCATACACACTCACACACACACACACACACACTCATACACACTCATACACACTCATACACACTCATACACACTCACACACACACACAAACACACAAACACACAGTGAATGAAACAAATGAAAGCTGCTTTATCTGATTTGATTTTTTCTTTGTTTTGGAACTTGATTGACTCCAAGCAAAAGGAAATTTATAGTATTACTATTATTATATAGATCATATAGATTATTATGTATCAGGGTTATTATAGTTAACTAAAACTAAAGCTGAAACCATAAAAAATAAATAAACTTGCTACTTGAAAAAATATATATATAAAAAAAACTTACACTTATTTTATTTCAGCTAGTTTCAAAGGCAACATTTCTCATTTTCATTCAGTTTAACTTGATGTACTAAAATAACTAAAACTGAAATAAGAATTAATAATTAATAAAAGCAAATAAAAATGATAAAATCGCAACAAAATTACTAAAACTTTAACTAAAATTAACATGAAAGTCTGAAATATAAATGTCTGAAATACAAAAGTAAATTTTAAATCAAAACATTAACAAAATCGATAATAGTATCTCAAAGATACCAAAACACACACAAACAAACACACACACACACACACACACACACACACACGCATACACACACACATACATACATACATACACACACTCATACACACACACACACATACATACACTCACACACACACACACACACACTCTCTCTCTCTCTCAGGATTGGAGCCAGAGAGCAGCTCATTAATTCGTCTCATTATTCAAGTCCAAAAATCAGAGCCTTACCGCATCCGATTCATTCATCTTGATTGTCATTTTGTTGACAGCGTCGGCCGCTTTGTTTACCATCCTCAATATTCCGGCTCCACTCAGCGCCTGTGTGCTAACCGCTCGCGGCAGCTGGGATAAAATGACAAATAAGGGCAAACAAACCGGTTAACAGGCCGCGGCTGAGATCCCGTCCCGCGGGGAGCGTTTCTTCTCCGTCCGCAGCGCGCTGGGATTTTCTCCAGTCCCATACATTTCAATGCCGGTCCAATTTAATACGTTTCAGCCTGGAAAACTCTCAGAGGGCCCACAGGCAAAAATAGCTTTCAATCGGCCCCAGCGTTTAGCCCTTTACAATTGCTGGAGTCTTCCATTATACATACTTAATACAGACATTCGCAGCGCTCACGCCTGAGCCACTTTTGGGCCTATAAAGAGAAAATCAGGGACTGGAGGAGCAGAAACTCATTGGATCTGTTCAGTGTGTTATTCAGGAGAACTGAGAACGATGATCAAAAGCGTGATGTTATTAACACAGGTGACTTTATAAGCGCTGTATGTAATATAATGTACTTTTCTCACTTGAATTGAATGCAGAAGACACAGTTGTTCCTTTCCATGTATAATCTGATGTCAAGTTGATTAATTCTGAAACATCTGCATGCAGTGTTTTTTTCACTATGCATTCAAGAGAATCGACTACAAAGCATCAGGAAACCACATTTATACAGAAACTTGTTTCTGCCGAGGAATAAAACAATAAAAAGGGGAACTGTGACGTTTTCTTCACAATTGCAATCTCACAATTCAGAGTTGATTTCTTGCAATTCTGACTTTCTGTTTCTGCAGCACAATAAAAAAATAAAAAAGGTAATTGTGATTAGTGTTGGGTGTAACACATTACTAAGTAATTAATTACTGTAATTTGATTACATTTTCCTTGAAAAAGTAAAGTAAGGGAATTCAGAGTTTCTGTTTTGTAATTCTGAGTTTATTTCTCACAATTTTGAGTTTATTTCTTGTAATTCTGAGTTTATATCTTGTAATTCAGAGTTTATTTCTCTATTCAGAGTTTATTTCTGGGAATTCAGAGTTATATAAAAAGTTGCAATTATCTCTTTTATTTTTATTTTTTTTTATTTCTGAGTTTATGTCTTGTAATTCTGAGTTTATTTCTCACAATTCTGAGTTTATTTCTTGCAATTCAGTTTATTTCTTGCAATTCAGAGTTTATTGTAATTCTGAGTTTATTTATCACAATTCTGGGTTTATCTCTTGTAATTCTGAGTTTATTTATTGTAATTCTGAGTTTATGTCTTGTAATTCTGAGCTTATTTCTCACAATTCTGAGTTTATTTCGTGCAATTCACAGTTTCTGTTTTGTAATTCTGAGTTTATTTCTCACAATTCTGAGTTTATTTCTTGTAATTATGAGTTTATTTCTCACAATTCTGAGTTTATTTCTCACAATTCTTAGTTTATTTATTGTAATTCTGAGTTTATTTCTCACAATTCTGGGTTTATTTCTTGTAATTATTAGTTTATTTATTGTAATTCTGAGTTTATTTCTCACAATTCTGTGTTTATTTCTTGTAATTCTGAGTTTATTTATTGTAATTCTGAGTTTATTTTTTGTAATTCTGAGTTTATTTCTCACAATTCTGAGTTTATTTCTTGTAATTCTCAATTTATGTCTTGTAATTCTGAGCTTATTTCTCACAATTCTGAGTTTATTTCTTGTAATTCTCAATTTATGTCTTGTAATTCTGAGCTTATTTCTCACAATTCTGAGTTTATTTCTTGTAATTCTCAATTTATGTCTTGTAATTCTGAGCTTATTTCTCACAATTCTGAGTTTATTTCTTGCAATTCAGTTTGTTTTGTAATTCTGAGTTTATTTCTCACAATTTTGAGTTTATTTATTTTAATTCTGAGTTCATGTCTTGTAATTCTGAGCTTATTTCTCACAATTCTGAGTTTATTTCTTGCAATTCAGAGTTTATTTACTGTAATTCTGAGTTTATGTCTTGTAATTCTGAGCTTATTTCTCACAATTATGAGTTTATTTCTTGTAATTCAGAGTTTATTTCTCAATTCAGAGTTTATTTCTGGGAATTCAGAGTTATATAAAAAGTTGCAATTATCTCTTTTATTTGTATTTTTTTATCCTATGGAGGAAAAGCTTCCATATATTTACCCATAAGAAACGGTAGAATTTTTACCAGCTTATCAATAGCAGCTGTTACCTCTATTTATTGTTAATGCCAATTTATTAAAGCTACAAAATTCTGTAATCTACAGACATGTAATGGAAATAACGACTGGTGTAGCTTATTCAGATGGGAATAAAATCCAAGAGCAGCTCAGTAACTGTCTGATAAGATGTTGTCCCCATATAAAACATCTCAATAGTTGACAGAGGTGGCGATGGTACCTCTGAACTCTCCAGAAACTGCAGCACATCGGGGTCTTTGAGCAGCGCTGGGTGTTTGACGGTCCTCAGCAGATACCTGCAACACAAACACGCGTCTCCCATCAGCATCCAGTTCTGGAAGAGATGAAGTCTACAGCCAAGCCGAGGAGCCACTGACCTTCACGTCAGTCAGAGGCCAGATGAAAAAGGGCAGAGAATGTCAGCGCCTCACTTAACTGTAATTTTTATTCGATTCATCAGTTTGTGCAAAACCAGGAGCCCAGCAGCGGAGAGAACAGCAGGACAGCAGCAAACACATAATTATTTATCTAATATTTCTTGCTTAACCTTTTAGCCACAAAAGAGCAGAACACAAGTGATCTTTTCAGTGCATCAGACGAACAGAAAACAAAAGACCGCAGAGATTCACACGGAGCCAACTAGGCCTGGGCATCAATTCGATTCGATTCACAAGCTTGCGATTCGATTCAGTTCAATCTTGATTCAATTCGGTTCATTTGCATACACTACCAGTCAAAAGTTTTGAACAGTAAGATTTTTCATGATTTTTAAAGAAGTCTCTTCTGTTCACCAAGCCTGCATTTATTTGCTCAAAAGTACTGCAAAAACAGTACAATTTTTAAATAATTTTACTATTTAAAATAACTGTTTTCTATTTAAATATATTTTAAAATGTAATTTATTCCTGTGATTTCAAAGCTGAATATTTACCATCATTACTCTAGTCACATGATCCTTCAGAAATCATTCTAATATTCTGATTTGCTGCTCAAGAAACATTTCTGATTATTATGTTGAAAACAGCTGAGTAGAATTTTTTCAGGTTTCTTTGATGAATAGAAAGTTCAGAAGAACAGCATTTATCTGAAATAGAAATCTTTATCATTACTTTTGATCAATTTAAAGCATCCCTGCTAAATAAAAGTATTAATTTCTATAATTTCTTTCCCCCCAAAAAAAATGTAAAAAAAAAAAAATTATACTGACTTTTGTATGGTATAGTGTATAATGTTACAAAAGCTTTTTATTTCAGATAAATGCTGATCTTTGGATCTTTCTATTCATCAAAGAATCCTGAAAAATGTACTCAACTGTTTTAAATATTGATAATAATAATAATAATAATAATAATAATAATAATAAAAATGTTTCCTGAGCAGCAAATTGGAATATTAGTATGATTTCTGAAGGCTCATGTGACTGGAGTAATTATGCTGAAAATTCAGCTTTGAAATCAGAAATAAATTCCATTTTAAAATACATTCAAATAGAAAACAGTTATTTTAAATAGTAAAAAATATTTCAGAATTGTACTGTTTTTGCTGTACTTTGGAGCAAATAAATGCAGGCTTGGTGAGCAGAAGAGACTTCTTTAAAAAACATTAAAAATCTTACGGTTTAAAAACTCTTGACTGCTAGTGTATACAGGCAATCAGATCCAATACAAGTCAATTTTCTAAAGGAAAAAAATCTCTCAACTAATGCTGTAAACTGCAATAAACCCAGCAGTCTGTACATTAATATGCAAAATTCACTTTCACATGTTGTTGAAACATAAATGTGTGTTGGCAGTGTGTGTACACAACCACCCTATAATGATAAAAATCCACCTGCTCCTTTTTTTATCTCCATATATTATTAGCAGCGTCTTAGAGCAAGCCGATCACAGAATCTGTAAAACGTGACGTCACAATTTACCAGCCCCGCCCACAATTATTGATTGACACTGCTGTATCAGCAGAGACCCCGCCCTGAGTGAGCCACACACATCTGCCACCTTTATCTTCATGCTAGAGCATTTAAAAGCAGCATTCAAGTAAGAATGTCTTCTTATTAAGGCTATAGACGTTATTCATTCCAGAGCAGTAAGTGATTTTCTGCTTTTATTTTATTCTTTGGGTCATATTAATAGCATAGACAGCAGTATAGGTACTGTATATTATGCTGATGTCACTTAATACACAGATCTAATATAAACATACGATTTCTTTCCCAGATGTTTACCTTCATAAACATAACTGACTGTGTTTTTGTAAATTATGTGTGTTTTAACTTAAACTCGCGCGTGAAAGAGAACTTTAGTACTCACATGCTGCTTTCTATACGCGTGCTTCAGATGTTTGCGCAGACATGATAATCGATAGACGCGATAGAGATGATAATCAAAACCAAACAAATGTTTTGTTTTAGCAGTTACGAGTTGTAAAGACCTATTCTGGAAAAGGGGGCGGGGAGCAGCAGCAGCTCATTTGCATTTAAAGAGACATGCTCTAATACAGTGTTTTTCTGCTTCCACTAAAAACAGGCATTTGATATAATCAAAATGATATAATAAATGATCTGTTGGGTATTTTGAGCTGAAACTTCACAGACACATTCTGGGGGCTCCTGAGACTTATATTACATATTGTAAAAAGGGACATAATAGGTGCCCTTTAATATCTTAAATGAATTAGTTTGAATACCTTTCCAAAGCAGATCTTCTCTTCTCCACAAACTCCACCGATGACAGGTCCTCTTTCCCCACTTTGACTTTCGTCATTCCTGAAACACACACATAAATTCATCATGAATCTGACGCCATCAGAGTCTCATGTCTCTGATCATTTGTGCACAAACTCACCCACAATGCTCTTCTCAGGGGCAGGAGGCACGATGTAGCCGATGTGCATGTACTTGGAGGCTAATTTACTGTGCAAACCCAGAAAATCACTGAAGCGCCTCTTGACGGAGACCTCGTCTCTGCTGAATATGGACAGACTGGTCTGCAAACAGAGAATAAGAGTCACACACTTCCTCCAGAAGATCAACAACATCTCAGGCCAGAATCCAAAGGCTTTCTTACTTTGGTCGTCACTTTATAGACCATGTATGCATTCATGCCGTCACCTAGAAAAACAAACAAATTAATCACAATCAGAATCGCCATGTGTGCACAAATACACAAGGAACTGTGGTTTCCAGGAGCTCTGGGTAAATCTAAATCTAAATAAATAAAGTATATATATATATATATGTATATATATATATATATATATATATATATATATATATTATAAAATAAAATAAATAAATATAAAAGAAAGTGTATATATATATAAAAAAATAAACAAATATAAAATACAGTATAAATAAATATTAATAAACATGAAAAAAATATATATACAGTATATACACACAGCCACACATAATATACAAATTTCCATGACACATATAAATATAAAATAAAGTATATATAAATAAAAAACAAACAAATTAATTAATATAAAATAAAGTATCTATAAATAAATAAATAAAGTGTATATATAAAAAATAAATAAATAAAAATAAATACATAAATTACACACACACACACACACACACACACATATATATATATATATATATATATATATAAAAACAAATACAATAATACAAATAAAAATAAACAATAATAAATATAAAAAATAATAATAAAAATAACTGCAAGTCTACATGAGACGGATGTGAGCGTGTTCATCATCAACATTCACCCCGACTGATATTTTTGGGGTAAAACATGTCAACACAGAAAATGATTCAAAATAAAGCATTTCTCACTGAAAAGGTTTGTTTTGTTTTTAGAAAAACAATGCATGTTTTCTAAACGAATGACTAACGCTGGAGTTTTTCTAGCAGTGAGTATGCAGGTGTCATAAATGTAAAACTCCACCCTTTGTTTAGAAACACTGAGAGAGTTTAATTTGTGTTCCGGTGTTGTAGTCACTAAACGCAGCTCAAACCGAATCCTGCTCCTGATAACATTTGAAAAGGTCTATCGATTCACAGCGTCCAGCAGGAGAGCAAGAGGTCATCCTGAAACACCTTACCAACTTTCTCAGGGTCAGATACTGAGATCTGGATGTCAAATGTGTCCCTGCTTTCCTCTTCATCTTCATCCTAGAGAGGAAGAGTCCAGTGAGTGTGAGAAACCAATGTGATTCAGTGTATGGTCATCTCTCAGATATGAACTAAAGCGTATGAGGCGCTTGACCTGGTCCGGCGAGCGGTCAAACGCGTCCACTCTGGGGCTGATCATGATGGTGGGCGTCACAGGTGTGATTGCGGGCGACGGTCCGTCTGACAGGATTGGCTGCCGCTCTGGACTGTCCAGAGACACCTCCTCTGTCGCTTCTGAAAGACAGAAATAATGTGATTTAAACACACTGCCAAGAAAATCATGCAAATACTCAGTTCAGCTGATTATTAACAAAATGTGAGCTGTTATGCGATATGCCATTTACTTTGCCATTTCTGCTCACCTAGGCTACATTTATTTGTTTAAAATACTTAAAATTTTGTGAAATATTAGTAGTTTAAAATAGCTGTTTTCTATGTGAATATCTGTTAAACTGTAATTTATTTCTGTGATCAAAGCTGTATTTTCAGCATCATTACTCCAGTCTTCAGTGTCACATGATCCTTCAGAAATCATTCTAATATGCTGATTTGCTGCTCAAGAAACATTTCTGATTATTATCAATGTTGAAAACAGTTGTGCTGCCCAATATTTTTGTGGAAACTGTGATGCATTTTATTTTTCAAGATGAATAGAAAGTTCAAAAGAACAGCATTTATTTGAAATAGAAATCTTTTGTAACATTAGAAATGTCTTTACTGTCACTTTTGATCATTTAATGCATCTTTGATGAAAAAAAGTATTAATTTCTTATATATATATATATATATATATATATATATATATATATATATATATATATATATATATATATATATATATATACACACACACACTACCAGACAAAAGTTTTGAACAGTAAGATTTTTAAATGTTTTTTAAAGAAGTCTCTTCTGCTCAGCAAGCCTGCATTTATTTGATCCAAAGTACAGCAAAAACAGCAAAAATTCTGAAATATTTTTACTATATAAAATAACTCTTTTCTATTTGAATATGTATTAAAATGTAATTTATTTCTGTGATTTCAAAGCTGAATTTTCAGCATCATTACTCCAGTCTTCAGTGTCACATGATCCTTCAGAAATCATTCTAATATTCTGATTTGCTGCTCAAAAAAACATTTATTATTATTATTATTATTATTATTATGTTGAAGACAGCTGAGTAGAACTTTTTCAGGTTTCTTTGATGAATAGAAAGTTCAGAAGAACAGCGCTTATCTAAAATAGAAATCTTTTGTAATATTAGAAATGTCTTTATCATAACCTTTGATCAAATTAAAGCATCCCTGCTAAACAAAAGTATTAATTTCTATAATTTCTTTGCCAAAAAAATAAATAAATAAAATGACACTGACTCCAAGCTTTTGAATGGTTTAGTGTATAATGTTACAAAAGCTTTTTATTTCAGATAAATGCTGATCTTTGGATCTTTCTATTCATCAAAGAATCCTGAAAAAATTTACTCAACTGTTTTAAATATTCATAATAATAATAATAATAATAATAAATGTTTTTTGAGCAGCAAGTCAGAATATTAGAATGATTTCTGAAGGATCATGACACTGAAGACTGGAGTAATGATGCTGAAAATTCAGCTTTGATCACAGAAATAAATTACAGTTTAACAGATATTCAAATATAAAACAGTTATTTTAAATAGTAAAAATATTTCAGAATGTTACTGTTTTTGCTGTACTTTGGATCAAATAAATGCAGGCTTGGTGAGCAGAAGAGACTTCTTTAAAAAACATTAAAAATCTTACTGTTCAAAAACGTTTAACTGCTAGTGTATGTGACACCAAATGTTCTGAGCCAATAGAAAGAGAGCGGTCTCAAAACTATCCAATCCTGAAGCTCCAGATTCTGAATATGTAAATGGTTCATTACTGGATTAGACACTCATTTTAACATCTACAGTCTCTGAGGCTGCGTTACAATCAAACTCAAGTTCATGAATCACACACCAGCGAAGAGGTCATCGGGGTCATCGTCCAGCAGGATGGGCTCTGCTTTGGGTCCATTAGAGCTGCTGCTGATGTCTTCTGCAGGCGGACGAGCCGCTTCTGGAGACTGAGAGAGAAAACACACTCCGCTCAGCTCTCAGTCTCATGAGAACATTTGATCAAACACAGAAACAACAACAGGCCAGAGATCAATCAAACTATTTACATACAGTCAAACCAAAAATGATTCAGACACCAGATATAATTTTTGATATTTTTTTACTAGTGGGTGCAGGACACTATAGTTGATTTATGTAAGTGAGGATAGCAAAATAAAGTAAACTGTGACCTATTATACCCGGAAATTCTTCATACAGTGGAATAGCAGTAAAATTCAGGAGCAAAAATTTGATTTGACACTTTGACCTGAGCATGTTTTGTTTCATACCTCTCTATCAAAGTTATCTGACATTATCAAGATGAGTTTGTTCTGACACAGTTTAACTCTTGAGTTCTTCTCATATTTTATTACCATTTTCTAAACTATAGTGAATAAACTCTGATAATGTGAGAAATGTGTCTGAATACATTTTTGTTTGATTGTACTATATAATAATACATCTATTATCAAAATAATAGATATTATAATTATTATAAGCTTTGTAATGAAATGCAGTTCTTGAGAAACTAATAGACAGAAACATGTAAATGTCCTGAACATTTAAGTTAACATGACTCTTGCTCTCTTCACTCCAGCAGCTCTTTAAAGTTAATGTTCACACACACACACACACACACACACACACACACACACACACAGTTTCTCCTGTCATAAACATGTTTCTCTCACAGGACAGACTCATGACCAGAAGTGTGAAGGGTCTCAGCGTCTCAGAAAAGAGCCCAGCATCACACGAGCAGATCTGATCTGACGCTTATGACGGATATATTCTTACATTCATTCCACAAAAGCATTTATTATTGCTTTTTATCATTATTATTGGCTGATGGGAGAGAAACTACAGTGTTTTTTTCATGCACTGGTCAGTTTTGAGGTCTAAGTGGAAAGAAAACTTCAAAACACTTTATTATATTGTACTTTATCTATGTGCGTCTGTAGATTTCAATTCCAGTTCATATCTTTGAAGAGTTCTTTCTCTTTAGTTTTATTCCTCTCTGTATTCTGAAGGTTTGTTCATGTTTCATTCACGCTGATTTATACAACATTTCACTCCTAAAAACATGGTGAAAATGTGTTTACATTTCTCATTAATTTTCTATGACCCTGAATAAAAAGAGAAATCCATGAAGCTGGATTTATCCAATATTCAGATTTATGTTCTGGAAACTATAGTGCACATATTTAATGAGATAATGCTTTATTTGAATATGTAAACACAGCACTGGTGTTCCTCACCAAAGTAGTTCAGAGATTACCATGATATTGTGGTTTTTATAATAAAACGTGATATATGATGTCAAAATAACACTAATATTATTTATTGGTGAGAAACTATATTAGTTTTATAGCCACTCTTACTTTGGCCTCCTCACGTTATTAATTTAGTTTGCAATTTCTGAAAAAAGGACTAATATATAATAACCCTGGAGCACAAAAGCAGTCATAAGTAGCACAGGTATATTTGTAGCAATAGACAAAAATACATTGTATGGGTCAAAATTATCCATTTTTCTTTTATGACAAAAATCATTAGGATATTAAGATCATGTTCCATGAAGATATTTAGTAAATTTCCTACCGTAAATATATCAAAACTTAATTTTTGATTAGTAATATGCATTGCTAAGAACTTCATTTGGACAACTTTAAAGGTGATTTTCTCAATATTTTGATATTTTTTGCTCCCTCAGATTCCAGATTTTCAAATAGTTGTATTTCAGACAAATATTGTCCTATCCTAACAAACCATACATCAATGGAAAGCTTATTTATTCAGCTTTCAGATGATGTATGAATCTGAATTTCAAAAATTGACTCTTATGACTGGTTTTGTGCTCCAGGGTCAGATATGAGTCTCCACAAGCTTCTAATCTGAAATGATGACGATTGTCTCTGTCTGCGCTGACGCGACGCAGTGTTGATGTGCGGAGGGGACCCGTGCTGCGCATGCGCGCTGGGCATCTCTACTCGCTGCTGAAATTCAATGAAATCTGTCAGAATCAGATGGAAATGCGCCGCTGATGTTCGGATGATTATGAATATCGATTTGTGTTTAGAGTGTGTGAGCAGAAGGGCGTGTCGATGCGCGTCGGGGGACGGTGAAGGCGATCATCGCGCGCAGCTTTAATCTCACCTCCATCGCGCTCGCGGCGCTCACCGAACAGATCCTCCTCTTCCTCAGGCTCCGCGAGCTCCTTCTGCTCCCTTTCCTCCCTTTCCTCCGCCATCTTCAACAATAACAGCCGAATAAAGTCTGTCTCGAGCAGAGAAGGAGTGTGTGATGAAGACAGGTCAGCTCGTGACTGAGTCTCATGACAGAAGCGCTTCATGCAGCTCATGCTCCGCCACTCAGAGCGCAGAACGCCCACAAAAACAACACACACACACACACTCCACAGAGAAACACACTCGCTCACTCAACACACACACACACACACACAGACACTCACACACAGAGATACACACACATACACTTTCACACTCACAGAGAAACACACTCGCTCACTCACCACACACACTCACACACAGAGAAACACTCGCTCACTCACACACACACACAAACACACAGAGATACACACTCTCACACACTCATTCACACACACACACACACTCTCACACAGAGAGAAACACACTCGCTCACTCACACACACACTTACTCTCACACACACACACTCACACAGAGATACACACACACACACAGAGAAACACACTCGCTCACATATACACACACACACTCCTCACAGACACACACACACACACGCACACACACTCACTTACACACACAAATACACAGAGATACACACTCTCACAACTCACACACACACACACACACTCACAGACACACAAACTAGCGTGTATAGGTTTGATTTTGACATTGGTGGGGGTATAACAGCAGATAACACCCCATCCAACTACACCAACATTTTTACATTTTATGATAGACTTTTGACCCAAAGTCCCGATGTGAATCAAATGATTCGCAAACACACTCCGAAGTTCTGATCTAAATCAAATGATTCCCAAACACACTCTGAAGTTCCGATCTAAATGATTTGCAGACCCGCTCCAAAGACCACATCTAAATCAAATGATTTGCGAACACACTCAGTCTGAATCATGATTCACAAACCCGATCCAAAGTCACAATCTGAATCAAATCCCTGAATTAGAGTCCCTGAATTAGATGATTCGTGAACTTGCTCCAGAGTCCCGATCTAAACCAACTGATTGGTGATAAACAATCCAATTGGAGAGGTCTTGAACAATGAATCATTTTGCGCCGCAAAAAGCTCAGTTTCACCCATCACTGCATGCTTTTTAAAATCATTACAAGCAATGAAATGAATGGCTCTTTTGATCTGGTTTTTGCTAGTGTATCGAGTTTGAGTTTGAATCAGTCGGAGCAGTTCCAGTGTAAATGACTCACTCAATTGAATCGGTTTGTTGTTCCTCCACTTTTCACATCTTCAGCCATGTTTACCACAACACTGTCAGCACTACTACTGGCTCAGCTCGCTAGTTTAATGAGATTAACTGAAAATAAACTGAAAAAAAGTGTGATGTTTACAAATAAAATATCCATATTTCCATTACAAACACAATCTATGAACATATATTCAGGTGAAGGTAACCGGTTTACTGCTAACTAGTGAAACACTCCATTAATATGATGAGCTGCAGCTCCAAACACCTGTGAGATAGAAACATTGTGCGTTATGATGGAGTTTGTAGCTTAATTCACTATATTTGAATTAGTTTTGAGCTGCAGTTCAATAGAAAATCAGCTGAAAGCATCCAGTCATCTCACAGCTTTGATGTTACATTTATCAGTATATTGTAGCCTAATAATATTTAATTGTAATTGCAGTCTATAGAGTGATAGTCAATGTAAAGAAGAAGCAGTTGAACACGCAAAGAAAAGTATAAAACATCTTTGGTGAAGTTGTTAGCTGTGTGAGCAAAGCCGGTCAGGTTAGTTCTTTGTGAAAACATTAACATTTTGGGAAAAACAAACAGGAACAGAAGGGTTAAGAATCACTGGAGTCTGTGCAAACACACAGAAGACAAACGCTCGGTCACTAAAGCATCAGCAGCTCTGGTTTATTCTGGAAATGACTCTTTTAGATGAAGCCATGAGGCAGCATGAACATCCAGCATGAGCGCGTCTGTCAGAGGAGAAACTCCAGCATCTCTCAAACAAACTTCTGTCTGATGCTCCTGAGGGACCGCCATTGAGCCGTGACAGAACGCTTCGGTAAATGAGCTGCTATTTACAACAAATAAGGAG
The DNA here is from genome assembly GCA_039654775.1 of Spinibarbus caldwelli. Taxonomy (NCBI): domain Eukaryota; kingdom Metazoa; phylum Chordata; class Actinopteri; order Cypriniformes; family Cyprinidae; genus Spinibarbus; species Spinibarbus caldwelli. The sequence continues at coordinate 31,802,411 of CM077249.1, forward strand.
GATGAGGAACACGAGATCACCTGATCAATGAAACAGGTGAAGAGAGCCATCGCAGGCCACTGAATAACTGCCAGAGACAAAAGATCTGACATCAAACGCCGAAAACACACGATCGATGTCTGATAAACTAACAGCGGCTCATTTATTCGGTTCGGCTTCATTCTAGCACTGTGTGAAAACTAAAACACATAACAGTCATTTCCTCATGAACGTGTGTATTTAACCCTCTGCTGCTGTTCGGTCATTAGTGACCAAAAATGATGCTTTTATTATTTTTTTTCATCAGATGGTATGAAACTTGGTGACTTTTGTGGCACTTGTTGAACACACATACAAAAAAAAGCTAAATGCTCTTAAAAAAAAAAGTCATATGCGACACTGAGCCACAAATCCAGTCAATAAGGGTCAGTTTTTTAAAATTGAGATTTATACATCATGCTGAAAGCTGAAATCAAAATATTGAGAAATCGCCTTTAAAGTTGTCCAAATGAAGTTCTTAGCAATGCATATTAATAATCAAAAATTAAGTTTTGATATATTTACATACAATGTATTTTTGGCTGTTGATACAAATATACCTGTGCTACTTATGACTGCTTTGTGCTCCAGGGTTACAAAATTATACAGTAAATGGATGTCATAGGAAATTAATGGGGGAAATATATATATATATATATATATAGCAATTTTTTGGGTACAGTTTACAAATCAGCTAGGAAAATAGCACACAGCAGTGAAAGGGTTAAACTAAAACATCAAGAGTGACAAACAGACACCTGAGAGATGATGTTGACTGACAGAGCAAAGTTTGTGCATTTGTGAAATAAAATCAATCGTTTAGCCAAAATGCAGAAAAATATGGAAGGCTGTTTCCGCCACTGAATAAAAATAAAAAAGGTAATCCGCGACTTTTTATCTCACAATTCTGACTTTTTTCTCGCGATTGCGAGCTTACATCTCGGAAGTCGCAATTTTTTTTTCTCAGAATTGCGTCAAACGTGCAATTCCTGACTTTTTTCTCAGAATCGTGAGACATATACTCGCAATTGCAAGTTATAAAGTCCAGTTCTGTGGAGAAAAATGATATGTTCTCAGAATTGTGAGTTTATATCATGCAATTCTGTGAAAAAAAGTCAGAATTGCAAGTTTATATCTCACAATTCTGACTTAATAATTTGCAAATGTGAGTTTATATCACACAATTCTGCGAAAAAAAAGTCAGAATTGTGAGTTTATAACAATTCTGCAAAAAAAAAGTCAGAATTGCCGAGTTTATGTCTCAATTCTGACTTAATAGCTTGCAATTGCGAGTTTTTATCATGTAATTCTGAGAAAAAAAGTCAGAATTGCGAGTTAATGTCTTACAATTCTGACTTAATAATTTGCAAATGCGAGTTTTTATCACACAACTCTGCGAAAAGTCAGAATTGCGAGTTTATATTACACAATTCTGCAAAAAAGTCAGAATTACGAGTTTATATCTCACAATTCTGACTTAATAGCTTGCAATTACGAGTTTTTATCACACAACTCTGCGAAAAAAAATTCAGAATTGCGAGTTTATATCACACAATTCTGAGAAAAAAAAAGTCAGAATTGCCAGTTTATATCACACAATTTGATTTCACAGATACTATTTAAACTAAACTGAGCTAGACAATGACATCTCTGAATTCAATAATGAAATGCCTTAACTGAAAATTGAGTGTTTAATCTTATTATTATACATTACTGACACTCTATCCTCCAATTTGATACTGTTAAGTGCTTTGACACAATCTGTATTGTTAATAGTGCTATATAAATAAAGGTGACTTGACCTTGACAATTCTGACTTTACTCATTAAACCATGGTATTAGCTATGATTTTCTGTTTCTTTCCACCAGATGGGACCAGTCACTGGATTTTAAAATAATTTTGCTCTATTTAAATACTGCATTAATTGAAAAAATTGTATAAAATGTTTTTTTGTTTGTTTGTTTTTTAATAGAAGTAAACGGCATATTGGCGGTAAATATTGTTTAGCACTATGAAATCACCTCAAAAATACAAAATTATTTATTATTTTAAATATTATTAAAATATAGTACATTAATTTATGAAAATGATCATTAATCTTCATTCTGTTTAATATCTGTGGAGTTCCCGTCAGCACAGCAGGAGGCAGAAACACATTCCTCCGACTTTATTATAATATCCAAATATTTGATCTGGAAGAACAGCCGTGTTTTTCTCTCAGAGCGCCTCATTACACACAGTCCATCATCTGGACATAACGCTCATGTTCAAGATGAATATCAAAGTGTTATCACATGATGATGTTTTCTAAAATCACACTGATCTGACGGTGAATTACATCACAATCATGTCGTTTGAAATAATGATGGTCACTCATGCTCCTGTCCCTGTTTCTTACTGTACTGTACCTTTAAATAAAGAGGAACGTCGCCAAACATGATTTCATGTCACTGAAGTTATATGGGTATAACTACTGTAAACAAACGAACGTCGTTAGCTGTGTCTTTATCAACTCTCTCTGCGGCGGGAGGCCTGACAGCGGGTCAAAGGTCAATGTAAGTGAAATGTAATTAATTAGGACAGAAATCAAAGCTGATGATTTTCACATGGACGAGTTCTGCTTCAATCTTCTGGTTCTCCACAGCACAAACATCATCATCATGAATTCATCATCAGATTCATGAATATACTGACAGACTGTAATCTGATGCGATTAACCCTCATAATGCATTCAGGTCTGCTCTGATTAGAAACATCTATAAAAAAAAAAAAAAAAGCATAGTTTTTTAATAAGGGAATGAAAGCAAAAGCTTTAAGACCCTCAAGATACACATTTTTTTTTTTTCAGATTTTTTACAGTTACTTCCATTAGGTGTTAAAAATACGTTTTGTAAAATGATCTATGAATTTATATTAGTGTTAATACACTTTTGTAAAATATTTTTCACCTTTACCCCATACTGTATCTCTCACCCTTCTGGACTAAATTTGGTTGATTAACATGATATTTACGTCTATTGATGAACCACTGCAGCATGAAAAATCGATCACTTTTTCATCTGAAAGTTTATGTAAGTAAAATGATTTTGTTTGAAAACTTCTCAGAATAATATCGAAAAATAAATTTGTAGGATTCATAAATTTGGACTGTTTTGAGTCATAAATTCAAAGGAATCAATTAAACTCCATTCACTCCAATGGGGTTAAAACGGTTAATTCTCAGATTATATGTTCTTATAAATTTCACACAATTATATTCAAACAGAATTTCTCACCAATATTGAAAAAAAAAATATATATATATCATTTTTTGGTGTGGTTCATGTGTAATTTGAAATTTCAAAGAATTTTTTTCATGAATAAAATACAGGTAAATAGAGTAATAACATTCAAATCTGACTTTTTTTTCACATTCACTCATTAATCTGAAGTTGCTGATCAGATACAATTTGTTTTTAGTTTTGAAGAGTTAAGACCATTTTATAAAACAACAATCCTTGGGTCTGAACAGACACAGAATATTAACATTTTCTCCAGATTTTGATTGCATTATGAGGGTTTTATTCATGTTTCATTGATGTTGTTTTGCAGCTCTGATATCTGATGGAGCAGGAGCAGAAGCGGCACAATTAAAGGTTGATTACATTATTATCCCTCATCTGTGTCACGGCATCAATTAATGCTCTTGACGGCTGAGAGATTGTCACTGTT
>CM077249.1:31811140-31886140 GCA_039654775.1 Spinibarbus caldwelli
TTGTTTGGCTTCGTCTGTGGGATATGCAGCCTCGCCGTCTGATTCGCTGAGGCGAACGCTGCATGATCTGTTTGAGGGCGGGCCAGCTTGAGGTTCCCGCCTCTCACCCAGACCCAGCTGTCTCATTGGTCTGGCTCCAGGCTCCGCCTCCATGTGTCTCTGCTTCAGCACCCATTGGCCGTTATCAGGAGCCACTTCAGCGGTCAGGAGTCATCTCAGGCCACGCTTCGGCGGAGCAACATGAGAGCTGACGAGACGGAGAGACAAACACATTCAGGAAATAGGTTCCCTAATTCTGTGATTTTTAGTGGTTTAATTAATTTTTAATAATCAATTGATGTCTAATCAATTGAATTCATAATGCTCTACTCAAATTTTAACAATTATAGTACCTCATGAAATGTTTCATTTTTTATCAAATTCCACAACTTCCAACTTCCATCTGGACTTTTAGTAGTTTAATAAAATTTTAGTAACTGAAATGGTGTCTGATCAGCTGAATTCATAAAGGTTCCATCATTTTAAATAATTTTCATTCAAATTTTAACAATAATAGTACCCTATGAAATGTGCTTTCGTTTTTCCAAATTCTTCTGTGTAATTTTTTTTGGACTTTTAGTGGTTTAATTAAATTTTAGTAACAGAAATTATGTCTGATCAACTGAATTCACAATAGTTTAACAATTTAATAATTTATTTGAATTTTAACAATAATAGTACCTTATGAAATGTTTTATTTTTAACCAAATTCCACATCTTCTATGTAATTTTTCTGGACTTTTAGTGGTTTAATTAAAATTTTAGTAACTAAAATTTTAACAATAATAGTGTGGTATAAAATGTGCTTTATTTTTCCCAAATTCTGTGTTTTCTGTTGTAATTTTTTCTGGACATTAGTGGTTTTTGTAGTAACTGAAATGATGTCTAATAAATTGAATTAATAAAGATTTAACAGCTTAACAATTTATAATTTTAAAAAATAATAGTGGCAATAAAATGTGTTTTACTTTTACCAAATTCTGTGTTTTCTGTTGTAATTTTTCTGGACATTAGTGGTTTAATTAAATTTTAGTAACTGTAATGATGTCTAATCAATTGAATTCATAAAGGTTTAGCATTTTAATAATTTACAAATTTTAACAATATAGTGCTGTATAAAATGTGTTTTATTTTCCCCAAATTCTGTTGTTTTCTGTTGTAATTTTACTGGACTTTTTGTGGTTTAACTAATTTTTAATAATAAAAATAATGTCTGATCAATTGAATTTGTAATAGTTTAACAATTTAATCATTTATTGAAATTTGAACAATAATAGTAACCTAATGAAATGTGTTTAGTTTTTATCAATTCCACATTTTCCACTCTGAATTTCTGGACTTTTTGAGGCTTAACTAATTTTATTCAACAAGGAAGTCTAATCAATTGGAATTAATAAAACATTAACAATGTAATAATTTATTAAAATTTTAACAATAATAGTGCCCTATAAAATGTGTTTTATTTTTTCTCAAATTCTGTGTTTTCAAGTGTAATTTTTTCTAGACTTCTAGTGGTTTAATTAAATTTTAGCAACTGAAATGATAAAGATTTAACAATTTACAATTTTAAAAATAATAGTGGCATATAAAATGTTGTTTCACTTTTCCCAAATTCTGTTTTTCTGTTGTAATTTTTCTGGACTTTTTGTGGTTTCATTTTCATTTGAAAAAGAATGTCTAATCAATTGAATTAATAAAATTATAAATTTTACTATCAATACTGCTGTTCAACAACAATTTATTAACATTTTAACATTTATAGTGCTTTATGAAATGTGTTTTATTTTTCCATAATTCTGTGTTTTTTGTTTTAAATTGGTTTGGATTCATTTTAATGGTTTGATTAAACTTTAATAATTGAAAAAAGGGCATCAAATCAACTGAATTCATAAAAGTTCTTAACATTTTATTAATATTTTAACAATAATAGCACCCTATCGAAATGTGTGTGTGTGTGTTTTATTACCCCCCCCCCCCCCCCCCTTTCTGATTACGTTTTAATGACATTTCCATCAAAAAGGATGTATAATCAGTTGAATTCATAAAGCTTTTGATTTTATTTAAATTGATTGATTTTAATTTATTAATGTTAACAATAATAGTGCCCTATGATATGGGTTTTATTTTTATAATGTTTGTTTTTTTCTGGATTCTGCATTTTATGATTTAATATAAACTTAAACTTGAATATAAACAAAAAACAGTGATAAACAAACAAAAAAAATTATAACAATTTAATTAATCTTGTAAAATGTAATCAAATGAATGACTCAAATGAAACTGTTTAAATTAAAACATGATCAACAAACTGTCTGCTATTCCATAACAAATTAATGTTTTAATAAACATTAATTTATTATTGTTAATAACTACTTTAAGAAGTCTATTCTATCTTTCTGTCAATTTCTTCAATTTAAAACTATTATTGTGTTGGGTTGTTATGAAGACCTTTGAGTTTCTGTGTGTTTTAATAAGTTGCATTATTATTATTATTGCTATACATTTTTTGTAGTTACTTAAGTACAGTATATTCTACTGTGCAACAGTATATATTTCTGTCATAATTTCTTCAAGTTAAACCAAACTTTTTTTTTTTTGCGGGTTGTAATGAAGATATTTTGAGTTTCTGTGTGTATCTGACCATAATTTTCTTAAACAAAAATGCTGAACTGCTGCCGAAGTGACTCTCAGAGCAAACTGAGACAACGCACAGCATGCAGACTTCAGATATAAATATCAATCTATCTGCAGTTTTATATTCACAGACACTAGTGCATATAGCCATCTGATTGTACATCACTATTTTTGATTTCTTCATTCAAATTTTGTCCAGACCTGGGTGAAGGCGGTCTGCCGTTGAGCTCATGCGTCTGCAGCAGCAGTTGAAGCTGGTTCTGTAGAGCGACTCTCGCCGTCGCTTGTCTGTTAAAGTCGGAAACACACGCTCAGATCAGTCAGAGCTCACCTCAGTCAAACGCCTTCATTTATATATCATTTATATTATAAAAATAAAAATAAAATGGATATAAAAATATGAGTATAATTGTGAGCCTGGAGCACAAAACCAGTCATAAGGGTCAATTTTTTGAAAATTGAGATTCATACATCATCTGAAAGCTGAATAAATAATCTTTCCATTGATGTATGGTTTGTTAGGATAGGACAATATTTGGCTGAGATACAACTATTTGAAAATCTGGAATCTGAGGGTGCAAAAAAAATCTAAATATTGAGAAAATCACCTTTAAAGTTTGTCCAAATGAATTCTTAGCAATGCATATTACTAATCAAAAATTACGTTTTGATATATTTACGGTAGGAAATTTACAAAATATCTTCATGGACATGATCTTTACTTAATATCCTAATGATTTTTGGCAAAAAATGGATCATTTTGACCCATACGATGTATTTTTGGCTATTGCTACAAATATACCTGTGCTTCAGATATGAATGAAGGCTCTTACTCGTGCAGCTGTTTGGTCAGTTTGACCACCTGCGACGCCAGAGACATGCAGGTCTCCACCACCATCCAGATACCGCGAGCACATGCTGTGACCCCTGCCGCTCGGCACTCTGGGGACGGAACGCTCGCCCTGCTGGTTCTGCACTGTCACGTTAGAGCCGTACTCACCCAGAGTCTGAACACAGAGAGACAAACACACAATCACACACATTCACTTCAGCTTCTACACCAGTCACCCACACTAGAGTCTGAGCACGCTAGACAATATTTTTAACATACTAGGGCTGTCGAAATGGCTGAAAAACTAAATTCAGATTTGTACTCTAAACATTATCAATATTCGGATTATATTCGAATTTAAAAGGCAATAATTTCAGTTAAGGTGAAAAAAGCTTTTGACTTCTCTCCTGAGGCCACAAGAGGGGCGCATATAGCAAAATATTACTCATGCCCGTTTTATTAAAGCAATAAAATAACATGACTGTCTGTGAAAAAAAAGTGTATAATGTTTAAAATAATGTTTATAAACCAATTATAATTAAGTTGCTTAAACAACTGTAAACAAAACAGGCATTATGTATGCATGCATAGTTTAATACAAAGAAATGAAAGGCCAATCACAGAGTACTTTTTTCATTTAAAAACATGAGATGCAGTGGATCTCTTTCATTTGAATGTGGCTTCCGTGTGAACTGTGCTACTGATAATAGGACTACTGACATTTTATGCATACTAAATTTTGCAAACGTGACTGCAGTTTTAAAGTTTATGTTCTTTTAATTTGACTTAGTGGTCACAATAATGATATATCTGATCTTCTATTGGGTCACATGGTTTCATAAGATACAAATTTACAGCCCAAATTTCACCTAACGTAATCTTTGGAAAGCAGTGAAATGTGAATCATCTTGAGCTTCTGTTTCTATTTAAATGTGCACAAATGTGAATGGATTTGAAAACAATGTGTAGTGTGATGGACCCTTGATGTATAATATGATCATCAGAACAACACAGGACTGTGTTTACTGAACTAAGCTGAAAAACACCAGCTTGAGCTCATTAACATACCACCCCACATTTACATATCAGCACCTACTTAAACACTCAGCATCATGATGAGCTGAGCTGATATATATATAGATAGATATATATATATATATATATATATATATATATATAATACACACACAGGTGCATCTCAATAAATTAGAATGTCGTGGAAAAGTTCATTTATTTCAGTAATTCAACTCAAATTGTGAAACTTGTGTATTAAATAAATTCAATGCACACAGACTGAAGTAGTTTAAGTCTTTGGTTCTTTTAATTGTGATGATTTTGGCTCACATTTAACAAAACCCACCAAATCTCAGCAAATTAGAATATGGTGACATGCCAATCAGCTAATCAACTCAAAACACCTGCAAAGGTTTCCTGAGCCTTCAAAATGGTCTCTCAGTTTGGTTCACTAGGCTACACAATCATGGGGAAGACTGCTGATCTGACAGTTGTCCAGAAGACAATCATTGACACCCTTCACAAGGAGGGTAAGCCACAAACATTCATTGCCAAAGAAGCTGGCTGTTCACAGAGTGCTGTATCCAAGCATGTTAACAGAAAGTTGAGTGGAAGGAAAAGTGTGGAAGAAAAAGATACACAACCAACGAGAGAACCGCAGCCTTATGAGGATTGTCAAGCAAAATCGATTCAAGAATTTTGGGTGTAACTTCACAAGGAATGGACTGAGGCTGGGGTCAAGGCATCAAAGAGCCACCACACACAGACGTGTCAATGAATTTGGCTACAGTTGTCGTATTCCTCTTGTTAAGCCACTCCTGAACCACAGACAACGTCAGAGGCGTCTTACCTGGCTAAGGAGAAGAAGAACTGGACTGACTGTTGCCCAGTGGTCCAAAGCCCTCTTTTCAGATGAGAGCAAGTTTTGTATTTCATTTGGAAACCAAGGTCCTAGAGTCTTGAGGAAGGGTGGAAAAGCTCATAGCTCAAGTTGCTTGAAGTCCAGTGTTAAGTTTCCACAGTCTGTGATGATTTGGGGTGCAATGTCATCTGCTGGTGTTGGTCCATTGTGTTTTTTGAAAACCAAAGTCACTGCACCCGTTTACCAAGAAATTTTGGAGCACTTCATGCTTCCTTCTGCTGAACAGCTTTTTAAAGATGCTGATTTCATTTTCCAGCAGGATTTGGCACCTGCCCACACTGCCAAAAGCACCAAAAGTTGGTTAAATGACCATGGTGTTGGTGTGCTTGACTGGCCAGCAAACTCACCAGACCTGAACCCCATAGAGAATCTATGGAGTATTGTCAAGAGGAAAATGAGAAACAAGAGACCAAAAAATGCAGATGAGCTGAAGGCCACTGTCAAAGAAACCTGGGCTTCCATACCACCTCAGCAGTGCCACAAACTGATCACCTCCATGCCACGCCGAATTGAGGCAGTAATTAAAGCAAAAAGAGCCCCTACCAAGTATTGAGTACATATACAGTAAATGAACATACTTTCCAGAAGGCCAACAATTCACTAAAAATGTTTTTTTTTATTGGTCTTATGAAGTATTCTAATTTGTTGAGATAGTGAATTGGTGGGTTTTTGTTAAATGTGAGCCAAAATCATCACAATTAAAATAACCAAAGACTTAAACTACTTCAGTCTGTGTGCATTTAATTTATTTAATACACGAGTTTCACAATTTGAGTTGAATTACTGAAATAAATGAACTTTTCCACGACATTCTAATTTATTGAGATGCACCTGTATATATATACATACTGCTGTTCAAAAATTTTAATGTTTTTTTAAAGGAGTCTCTTCTGCTCACCAAGTCTGCATTTATTTTGATCAAAATTACAGAAAAAAACAGTAATATTGTGAAATATTATTACAATTTAAAATAATGGTCTTCTATTTTAATATACTTTAAAATATAATTTATTACTGTGATCAAAGCTTAATTTTATCTTAATTCTGCATATGAATTGTAATATGCCGATTTATTATCAATGTTGGAAACAGTTGAGGAAGTCGTGGCCTGATGGTTAGAGAGTCGGGCTTGTAACCTAAAGGTTGCCGGTTCGATTCTCGCACCGGCAGGAATTGAAGGTAGGGATTGTGAATGAACAGCACTCTCTCTGCCTTCGATACCATGACTGAGGTGCCCTTGAGCAAGGCACCGAACCCCCAATTGCTCCCCGGGCGCTGGAGCAATGGCTGCCCACTGCTCCGGGTGTGTGTTCACTGTGTGTGTGTGTGTGCGTTTGTTCACTACTCACTGCTGTGTGTGTGCACTTGGATGGGTTAAATGCAGAGCACCAATTTCGAGTATGGGTCACCATACTTGACAATACATCTCGACTTTCACTTTCAGTTGTGCTACTTAATATTTTTTTTTAATCTGTGATACTTTTTTTCAGGATTCTTTGATGAATAAAGTTAAAAAGAGCAGCATTTATTTAAAATAGAAACCTTTTCTAAATACACTACTGTAAAAAGTTTGTTGTCAGTAGTTTTTTTTTTTTTTTGAAAGAAATTAATACTTTTATTCATTAAAGATGCATTAAATGATCAAAAGTGAATCCTGAAAAATAAAATGTATTACAGTTTCCACAAAAATATTGTGCAGCACAACTGTTTTCAACATTGATAATAATCAGAAATGTTTCTTGAGCAGTAAATCAGTATATTAGAATGATTTCTGAAGGATCATGTGACACTGAAGACTGGAGTAATGATGCTGAAAATTCAGCTGCGCATCACAGAAATAAATTACAGTTTAACAGATATTCACATAGAAAAGTTATTTTACCTTAGACTAGTATGTCACTATTTTTACTATACTTTTGATGAAATAAATGCAGCCTTGGTGAGCAGAAGAGACTTCTTTCAAAAACAATAAAATTCTTACTGATCATAAATGTTTTGGCAGTGTATTTGGTGTGTGATTTTTCATAAGTGTAGCTATTCTGCATTTACAAAAAAAACAGGAACAACTGAAATCACATGAACACCAAAACATTTTTAGAACAAAAGCTTCTGATTTGAAAGTGTTTGTGCTTAGATTTGGTTGATGTGTGTCGTGTGGTCAGTGAATGAGAGCCAGTGTTTTTCTTTCTGTCTGCGAGCGAACAGAACAATCCTGCGTCTCTCAGCACAGCAGAGCAACAGGAAATGGGAGTGAGAGCTGCTTCCTGTCTCTCTCTCACTGCATCCAGACAAAACAGAGGAAGCGGCACCTGAATGCAGCTGAGATGGCCAAACTGAGCCGCCACATGCACCGCTGTGTTCCCGTTCTGATCGGCTTCATCCAGAGAAATGGCCTGCTCCTGCATGAACTGCAGCAGCCACAGCAGCACACGCTCCTGTAACGTGTAATGTGCAGCGGTCAGTCACATGATCAGGGATAGTCTGCGTGAGTGTGTGTGTGTGTGAGGGCGTGTGTGTGTGAGGGCGTGTGTGTGTTTGAGTGTGTGTGTTTGAGTGTGTGTGTGTGTGTGTGTGTGAGAGTGTGTACCTGTTTTTCTATTCAGGTGGGGACTTAAACCTGAATACACACAGACTCATGGGGACTCGTATCATGGTGGGGACCTAAATTGAGGTCTCCACGGGTAAAGAAGCTTATAAATCACACAGAATGAAGTTTTTTGAAAATCTAAAAATGCAGAAAGTCTCCTGTGAGGGCTAAGTTTAGGTGTAGGGTTGCTGTAGGGCAATAGAATATACGGTCTGTACAGTAGAAAAACCATTACGCCTATGGAAGTCCCCACAAGGATAGCGAAACAAGTGTGTGTGTGTGTGTGTGTGTGTGTGTGTGTGTGTGTGTGTGTGTGTGTGTGTATGTCACTCACCTGTCCGTGTCTCGCGGCGTAGTGGATGAGGCTGGGATGCTCACGAGTGCAGCTGAGTTCGGCGATGGCTTCGGTTTCACTCACCATCCAGCGCACACACTCCAGATGACCGTTCTGCACACACACACACACACACACACACACACATCACAGGTCAGGCGGCATTAGTGAGGGCTGTTCTCATTCTACAGATCATCTGATTGGACAAACTCCTGTAAACGCCCATGAGTGCAGGATGATGTCATCAGTGTTTCTGGTCTGTTCTCCTGGACGAGAACCAGTGTTTTCTACTTGTTCATTGTGTTGATGTTTAGTAGTTCACTAGTAGATCAGGGATTCCCAAATCAGGCATGTGATCAGCTAGAGACAAAAAAGAAGGAAAATCTGACCATGCCCTAAGTCACCCCCACAAGCCACGCCCCCAGCACTTATTAAAAATATATATTTTAGCACATTAAAAGATATATCTTATACTGTAAGAATACATATTATTTTGCTGTAAAAAATAAAAAGCAGCACTTAATAATCATGATAACAATATAATATATTATAATAAAGTACTATAATATATTATAATAAAGCATATAGTATATAGAATTGTTATTATTATTAAAGTACCTGCCAAATGTTTAGAAACATTACAATTAATGATTCTGAAATAAATATCTTCTGCTCATCAAGGCTGAATTTATTTGATTAAATAAAAAAAACAACAATATTGTGAAATATAATTACAAATTTAAAAAAAAAGTTTTCAATTTTAATATATTATAAAATGTAATGTTATTTCTGTGATGCAAAGCAGAATTTTCTTCATCATTACTCCAGTTTTCAGTGTCGCATGATCTTTTAGAAATCATTAGAATTTATTTGACTCTCAAGAAACATTTCTTATTATTATCAATTTTGAAAACAATTTTGCTGTTTCATATTTTGCGTGGAAATGGTGATTCACTTTATTTTTCAGGATTTTTCTATAAAGTTTAACGAACAGCATTTATTTGCATTTATCAAATATATTAATTAAATTTGTTAATGCATTTATTAAATAGAAATCATTTTAAATGTCTTCACTCACTTTTTTTTAAAATAAAATGAATAAAATGATTCATTTCCCTCTCTTTTTTAAATCTCATACGGTTGTTTGAGTGGTATCATTGTTTCCACAAAAATATTAAGCAGCAAAACTTTTTTTTAACATTGATAATAATGAGAAATGTTTCTTGAGCAGCAAATCAGCATATTAGAATGATTTCTGAAGGATCATGTGACACTGAAACTTCTCTTTGTAAACAAAAACAGATTTATAAACGTTTCTATTGACGAATGTTGCGTTCCTAAATGCAAATTAAAGCGGCTCAAACCAATCGCAGCGCAGCTAGCACTAACAGTGAATCGAAACTAAAAACAGTACTGTAACAGCAGACATGTAGCGGGTCAGACTACAGCCTGTTATCTAGCAATCTCAAATTCTCACCGCCATTCATAGAAAGTCACCGGGTCGAGTAACACGCTTCAGCGCTGATTCTACTCGCATCTGGCGCTTTGAATCATTTGAACACTTTTAACTGTCCTGCAGATGCACCGCGATGTTTTAGAAAAAAATCTTTTCCCAGTTTATTTAGGTAATAGCTCAAGGCCATCTGCGTGATTTCAATCATCATGCAGTAACCAACCAACCCACCCCCCCCCCCCCCCCCCCCCCCCCCAAAAAATTCAGAGGTTGGAAAATACGGAAATCCGTCATCACATCCCTGCCAAATGTTTTCCATCAGCTGAACTCATTTGAGCTGAAATATTTACTTGAAGTCACTCTGAGATGTTAAGGTAGTATTTTTTAAGGACACATTTGCATGTTTATGATTTTCTGATGTCTGTTAATGGTTACATGACATGTAGGACATTCAAGTGAACAAATTAAATATTTATACAAACAAAAGTTAATTTATATTTGTGTATCTTTTTTATTTAGCACTTTATATTGTCTTTTATTTTACAATAACATATTTGAATGATTTTGTTAGATATTGTGATGTTAACTGCAATATAATAATAATAAAATAGTTTTTATATTATTATTTTTAACTCTAGAAAAATTGAAGACAGAAATATATTACTATTGTAATGATACAACTGTACCTCAAAATAAAAATAAATGTTTGATAATTATAATAATAACTGTATTTTACACTACAAGTGTGAACTTTCACATGTTGAACCCTCAAATTTTATTTTATTTATTTATTTTTTGGAAAACGGCAGGAAGGCCTGTCTGTGTTTAACTGACAAGAGCTTTATAAATGCTTCTTGTTACAAATCCAGTTTCTGCTGAAAACTTGTGTATACAAAAATGTTGTAAATTAAGCAAATTTGAAAATAAAGTTCCAGCCTTTTGCAATTTGAGAATTGCATTAAACCATATTGTGCTTTCAAATTTATTTTGATTAATTGTGCAGCCCTATTAATTTACTTCAGTTTTACATTTCTACGATTTATTTATGCATGCATTCATGCTCAAAAAGCATTCTTTGCACCTACTAGCCAATTTCCATCTGCTCCTTTTCATAATCTAGTACTCATCAGCTCATAAACCCTGCGTGAGTGTGGCGTACCCTGACGGCGAGGCCTGCGGGCGTGAGCTGCTGCGTGTTGCGTTCGTTCAGGCAGTCCTCGCCCATGAGCGAGGTGAGGTGCTGCAGGCAGTCAGCGTGACCCTGAGCCGCAGCCACATGCAGCAGGTTATTCCCGTCCTCGTCTCGAATGCGCTCCAGGTTCTCCGCCGCGAAGTGAGGCTGCACACACACACACACACAGACACACACACGTCAACACGCTTAAAGGATCAAGAAATGGACAATTGAAATGTTCTTGATATTTACACATATGAGAGGTCACTCTACAATAAAAACTAGGGATGGGATGATAAACTGATGCATCTCGATTCGTGGATTGATTCTGAGATCTTCGAATGCATTGTGATTCTCTCTGGGGTTAGTTTTTAACAGCAGATGGCATTAACCGCACACTCATTTGCTCATGAAGAAGAGCGCTTGTGCATTCATCTGAGTAATGTAAGTGGTTAAATGTACTTGCACCTCAGCTTTTATAATCTTATGACGCAAGATTAATGTAAACAAAAACGTAAAAACTTCTAGAACTTTATGAATGATGTGCCATCTGCTGTTAAAAACTATGCTCAGAATCGATTCGAGAGAGAATCGCGATGCATTCGGAAAATCTCTGAATCTATGCAAAATAATTTCTCGATTCGCAATGCAACGATTTATTTTCCCAGCCCTAATAAAAACACACTGCAAGTTTCAGATCTAACTCAAATTTAACTCCCCAATTTAACCCACTGAGCCCCTTCATTTTTGGGTCACACCTGGTACCTTCACAAAGTGACCGAAGCCTTGAAATGTAACTTTTTTTTTTCTCAGAGAAATCAGTGTGATACATTTTTGTTCAATAATATATTGAACAACGTATGTGTGCGGATACATTGTTTATGTTCAGATCAATGTATGTGATACTCTCCAAAATGCTGCTATAGGATGACACGGAGGAGACGAATTGTTGAATAAAGTCATTGTTTTTGTTTTCTTTCCACACAAAAAGTATTGTCGTAGCTTCATAAAATTATGGTTGAAACACTGTTGGATTATTTTAATGATCTCCTTGCTATGTTTCTGTGTCTTGATCGTGGTAGGACCCTTGCTGTCTATGGAGGGTCAGAGAGCTCTCGGATTTCATCAAAAATATCTTAATTTGTGTTCTGAAGATGAATGAAGGTCTTATGGGTTTGGAGCGACACGAGGGCGAGTAATTAATGACAGAATTTTGGGTGAACTACCCCTCTAATGACGGCTGGAGGAGACGGCAGCGGCTCTTACCAGCAGTGAGATCTGTCCTTCTCTCACGATGTTCAGGATGTTCTGCGTCTTCTTGGTTTCCTCGTCAGCTTCTCCAAACGTTCTCCAGGGCTTGTCCTGTCGTGGCTGAAGAGGAAAGGCGTTCGGGTTGCCATCGGCTTTCTCGAGTCCAGAAAGAATCGCGTCCGGTTCTGATCCGTGAGCACTCTGCGTCCGCAGATACTCCTGATCCACAGACTTCGACTTCCTTACATCGGGCCAGCTGACAGGCGAAAGCACACAGAACTGCGTTCCTCCGCTCAGACTCTCAGAGTGTGAAAGTGAGGCTCCTTTAGCGGCGCTCCTCTTCTCTCGCGGGAGAGTTGCTGTCTGCTGAGTGGACTTGATGTAGGGCACGTCCAGGATTTCGTCCATGTCAAGGTCATAGTGCTCCAGCTCTCCAAACAGAGCTGCGTTCAGCGGCAGGCCTTTGCTCTTGCTGGCTTCAGCGTTTTGCTCGCCGCTCTTTCTCTCAGAAGCCTCCGGTTCAGACTCCTCTGGCTGGTGTTTGAGTGGAGAAACGCGCTTGACCGGTCTGAATTTGCTGTAGACGTCTGCGATGCCGGTGGGTTTGATTCCCGCTCCGCTCTGAGACACTGCGCTTCGAGGCCAGTTGATGGACGGAGCTGAAACACATGAGAGAGAACAGGCATGATATGAAGATCTTACAAGCACTTTAAACACTGATGGGAAAACACGAATGAGACCGTCTGCTCAAAATGACTGGATGAGCTGTGCTTACAATCACAGCAACAAGTCACCTTTATTTCTATAGTGCTTTTCTACAGCACAGACTGTTTCGAAGTCACCTTTATTTCTATAGTGCTTTTCTACAGCACAGACTGTTTCGAAGCTAATAATTAAATAAATAATAAATTAAATCATTTTAAAATAAATTACAACAGAATCAATGATTCTATAAATTGAAATTAAGCTGAAAATTAATCATTTTAAAATAAAAACAAGCCATCAAAATAAAATACTCACTAAAATCAAATAAAAAAAGTAAAATTTAAAGTGCCGCTATTATGGGTAATGAAAGGTTTATATTTTGGTTTTGGGAATCCCCAACAACAGGTTGACATGCATGCAACACACTTTCATTTTCTTATAATATGCATTTATTTTAATCTTATTTACTCAACAACTCCCAAACGATTCGTTCAACTATTCATTTTTCCAAACAGTGTTTGTGAGCTTTTGACGCTCCAGGTGGCACCTAGTGGCCAAGAATGAATTTGCATTTTCATTCAGACCAACGCGAAAATCAAGTTTTCCCAGGTCTGCGCAACAAGTGGGCGGGTAATAATGCTAATGTTTCATGTTGACATCAACACGAAGCGGATTGGGATTCATTTTAAAAACGACTCGTTTCAATGATTCAGAGTCGACTCTTTCAGATTTAAAACTTTGCAGGATGTTTTCACTCACTTAGAGATGTGTTACACACTGCATGAAAGCTCATTTTCAAAAATCCATAATAGGGGCACTTTAAATAAATAATAAAAAAATATCAACAAAACATAAAAACACTAAAAATTAATTCATTCATAAAAATTAAAAGCTGAAATAAATTTTTAAATAAAAACAGACTGTTACTAAGCAGCTTCACAGTAAGAAACAAGAAAATATCAGAATCAGTGATTACATAAATGCACATTATTATTTAATATCCACTTTAAGCTGTTTAACTAGAGCAGCGTTTCTCAAAAGGGTTTCTTGAGTTGATGAAAAGCTAATAACTAAATCATAAAAATTAAGTTGAACTAATATTTCTTTTAAAAAGTAAAAAAAAATTCTAAAAACACTTACACAAAATGTCGTGTTCCTGTGGCTCAGTGGTAGTACATTGCGTTAGCAGCGCAAAAAGTCATGGGTTCAATTTCCAGGGAACACATACTGATAAAATAATGTATAGCTTGAATGCACTGTAAGTCGCTTTGGATAAAAGCGTCTGCTAAATGCGTAAATGTACACAAAATTACATTTTAAAAGTACAATTTAAAGCTGCAGTCCGTAACTCTAGCGATAATAATAATAATTTAAACACAGTTTGGAAAATGGATTCATGATGTACTCGCTTATTATATAAATTCTGTAAATTTTGAACACCAAAAAAAAATTGCAGCTTTAAATAAGTTTAAAACAAACCACTAAAAGTGAATTAAATCATGAAAATGAGAAGTTAAAATATATTATTAATTAAAAAACAGATGGTCTCTGAGCAGCTTCACAGTAATTAGCAAGAAAAGAACAGTATCACTTATGCAAACCAATAAATATGAGACAAATTCAATTTGAGCTGTAAAGCAGCTCTACAGAAGGCAAGTCATTATTCAAATCAATTCAGTCGATGCTGCAAAATTCATCAATTATAAAACAAATTCAACTTTATTTTTAATTTGCAATTTGTTCCTTAACTACTAAGCAGCTCTACATAAGACAACAGTGTCATAATTCAGCTCAATTCAGTTTAATCTTGCAGTTCATCAATTAATAAAACAAATTTGAATCTTCGATTACTTTTTAATTATTTGCGTGCCATTCCTGTAAGAATCTGATGACACCTGAATGACGCGCTCGTACCTTGTCTCTCGTCGTTCGCTCCATCATGTCTTCGGCAGAGCTCAGGAATGCTCTTGGACGAATACTGAGACAGAAGACATCAGACATCAGGGTTAAAGATAATCAGCACCTGAGAAATGCTGTTCTGTATATAATCATGCTGAAGGGATGATGGGAAATGATGCTGTTCCTGTAGCTCAACAAACTCAAGAGTCAGACGTCCAGGAAACATCTGACCAACTCAACCAAAGCGTGAATTAACCACATCCAATTAACCATCAGGAATAAAGACTGTAGTCTACATAAACTATATTCAGCATAATTCAACCTTAGAAATGCATATTTAACATTTAATATATACTTTAAACTGTTTAACTACAGCAGCGTTTCTCAGAGGAGTTTCATGAGTTGATGGAAAGCTAATTATTAAATCATAAAAAATGGAAATGTTGAAAATAATTTTAAAATAAAAACAATTAAAATAAAACAAAATAAAATAAAACAATTTACTTAAAATGAAATCAAAAAGTAAAATTTAAATCAATTTTAAAAGTTTTAAATAAAAAATATAAATAAAACACTCAAAAACACTCAAAATAAAACACTAAAGAACCACAAATTAAAATAAAACACTACAAAACACTTATTTCAACCAATGAAAAGTTTAAATAAATAATTTTAAAATAAAAACAAAGAAAATAAAACAAAAAAAAATCAATGTAATCATAAAAATGTAAAACTGAAACAAATATTTTAAAATAAAAATAAAGCATTTAATAAACATTAAAACAATGTTAAATAAAAACGAATCAAGTTCAAGGTAAAAACAAATCAAAATGAAATACTTCTTAAAAAATATTAAATATTATATTTGTTTAGCTGCATGTCGTGACCATTAACCATTATCAGAGAAAGGTTAATTAAAACATAAAAATGTACAATTTAAATAAATAATTTTAAAATATAATAATAACAATAATAATAATTATAATAAAACAGTTACTAAAAATTAAACAATAAACATGAAAGGTTAAAATAAATCATTTTAAAATAACAACAAACAAGATAAAACACTTAAAAATTAATTTGATCATAAACATGTAAAATGTAATAAGTAAAAGGCTTACTAAAAATTAAATCATGAAAATGTTAAATTCAAATATATAAATCAATTTTAGGATTAAAAAATTCAAAGATGAATGATGAAATATTTGATTTGTTTAGCTGCATGTCATGCGACTATTAACTGATATCAGAGAACTGTTAAAATGTGAATGTGCTGATTATCTATTGAAATATGAACTTAAAATCTCAAGGGGACTTAAGAGTAAATATTTTTAGCTCAAATGGGTTCAGCTGATGAAAAAAATGTTTGGGAATCGCTGTACTAGAGAGCAGATTCATATTAAAACTGAATGTGTTCTGTGATGTGGATCATTTGGGATAAAGATCCTTATGTCAGAGAAACAGACATTTCAAAACTCAAAAAATATGATTTGGCTGATTAATAGAGTCATCACACATAATCATAAACTCACAGGTAAATCATCACTGAAGTCAATCTCATCCAGATCCAGGTATTCAGGAGCATCCATCTTCAGTCAGCATTCTGAGAAACACACACACACACACACACACACACCATCATTTCAGGATCTTTTTTTATTATTATGCACCAAAAGAACAACAAATACAAAGACAGAATAAGAACAAAACACATACATTAATCCAAATCATTGCATGATCAAACATCTACTGTACTACAGTGACGTCACTCTGAGTGCATCAGAAACACAATGAAGGGGGCGGGGCTTGAGCTCATCCATCAACACGGGATTGGATGGTGTAAATGTGGGCGTGGCTACTAGATCTGAATGCGAGTTAAATAAAACTATAACCAAGTATCTGTTTAACCACTGGTCAACATTAACCAGCAGATGACCTGAAGTGAAATACAGTTATTTATACTTTGATGTAAAATCATTAAAAGATTTTTTGTGTCCAGAATAAGAGTTGAATCAGTCAATAAGCGCAGAATCATACCTGTTTTCTATTTAAATGTATTTATTTATTTTAAAACATCTGAATTTTTCAGCATTATTACTTCAATGTCACATGATCCTTCAGAAATTATTCTAAAATGCTGATTTGTTGCTCAAGAAACATTTCTGATTATTATAAATGCTGAAAACAGTTGTGATGCTTAGTATTTTTTGTAAACTAAGAACAGTTTTTCAGGATTCTTTGATGATTAGAAAGTTTAAAAGAACAGCATTCATTTAAAATAGAAATATTTGTAACATTATAAATGCTTAACTGTCACTTTTGATCAATTTAATGGGTCCTTGCAGAAAACAAGTATTAATTTATTTGAAAAAAAAAACTTTTAAACAGTTCAGAAAACAAAAATGATAGAGCCTCTCCTGTAAAAATCATTGTGTTTGAACTAAATATAAACAGAAAGAATCATGAAGAAATGAGTCACTGATGCTGATGCTTCACATCAAACACAATGAACTGATGATAACTGATCGCGAAAAACAAACTGATGAATATTCATCAGATGATGATGAAGATGATGAAGATAAAGATAAAGATGTGTGTGTGTGTGTGTTTATCTTTCTCTCTCTCTCTCTGTCTTTTGTTTCTAGCGTTAGCTTTAGCATTAGCATCCCTCAGATGGTCTCCATCCTTTCCCTCCGTTTTTCTCCGGTTTCCCGCGCTTAATTCGGTTTGTCGTGTCGGTTTTTGAGTGTGTTTGTCGTACCTCGTTCCGCTTTTGTCTGTCGCTGATTGTCTGTCTGAGTTTCTTCTGATTAGTGGATCATCTCGAGTATAATCTGAAGAATGTGACACGAGCGCGCGCCTCCCTCCTCAGCCTCCTCAGCGCGCGCCGCGCGGCCCCGACACACGCGCGCGCAGACACACACACACACACACACACACACACACACCAGCAGAGGGAGACACACACTAACACACTAAACTCCGAAAAACATTCACAAAATTAATAATTTTACCTAATAAATAGAAGCTTTCGTCAGGTTGTGGCTAGAAGGGATACAGCTCTGTATCCCTTCTAAATGGAATTTAATGGAATTTAATTTTCTACCTACTGGATTATGTTTTATTAACATCTACACCTACCCCAGCCCTAAACCCACCCTTTATAATAATGCAAAAATAGTAATTATTGTTGTACAGTGTGACAAAAATTACGCTGTATTGATGTGCGCATGCGCAGTAGCGCCAGATGTATCCCTTCTAGCCTTAACTGGATTGAACTCACATCTGAGGAAAAATTGTATAAAAGTCACATTTACTTACAGTAGCTCTTTAAATGTGTACATACCATGTATTTCTATTGTTATTATATACATCTAGCTGTAAATACTGTAACCTGACAGAAAACTTTTCTGCTTTATTTATTTATTTATTTATTTATACCATTTATAATTTAACTTTATTTACTTTTTTAAAATTAGGATTAATTTACAGTATTTTTAGATTGATTTTTATTGATTATTTTATTAGGGTTAATTTAATCTTAATAATCTGTCATAATAAATGTAACAAAATGAAAACATTAAAAAGTTAACGTAATTTATTCAATTGCATTTTTTACTAATTATTACTTTTTTCAGGTTTAAATCATGTCTGAATACATATAACCTGACGGTAATAGAAAACTTTCTGCATTATTCATTTATTTATTTATTCATACCATTTAGAATTTAACTTTATTTACTTTTTAAAATTAAGATTAGGGTATTTTTAGATTTTTATTAGGATTATTTTTATTGATTATTTTATTAGGGTTAATTTAATCTTTAATTTTTAAATGAATTTAATCTTAATAAACTGTCATAATAAATGTAACAAAATGAAAACATTAAAAAGTTAACTTAATTTATTTGATATTTTGTCAGGTATAAATCATGTCTGGATACAAATATGTCCCCAAAATATTGTTAAGTAGATACAAACACACACACACACACACACACACACACACACAAAACTCTCTCACACATTCATATTCACAAGGCCATGAAGTTTTTTTTTTTTTCCATGTAGAATGTAACTTTTTTGCCTTTTTTAGTTTTCAATTAAGATTACTTTTGATTACTTTTACATTAAAATTTTAGATTATAAATAAATAAATAATAATAATAATAATTAATAAATTGTAGATTAATTTGAATTATAATTTTAATTTTTATTACGTTTTTACAAATGAGGATGTTTTGGGAGGTTTTGTTAAAATAATTAACTTCTGGGTACAAATTTGTCTTGAAAATATGGTTAAAAAGGTACAAAAAAGCATTAAAGCAAATGCACCTCATGGAGGTGTGAGTTACGGGAAAAGGCTAATTAAAGACAGATGTATAGCTGCACACTCACTTGTATGTTTATTTTTTGCCAAAGTTTCGGCCTTGTCAGGATACCATGAAAAAGGCTTGTTGCTGAAATTTTGGTTAAATATTAAATTTATAATTGTGAGAGCAGTTATACATCTACCTTTACTAAGTAGGTACACACACAAACACACACTCATATTCACACGGCTCTGATGATCAGTTACATTCCTCTTCACTCGATTAATAAGCACACATGAAAATAAGGAAAACATATTCTCATTGGTGTTTATTCAAGTTTGTGCCTCCTAAACTAAAGTGACTTATAATATCAATAGCACCTTTAAGAGGCTGAAAATATAAATATGTCTTAAAATACACAGATAATATCAAATATAAATCTGAAAACGATGTTCACATTTTCAGCCTCTTGATTTTTTGCACACATCATTAAAATTAAACCAAAATATTTGTAAAAACATTACAATTAACAGAGATATTGAGTTAAGAACCCTCAGCTCTATCAAAAAAGCAAGATAAAAACATTATAACTACGACTGGATGAAGTTTTATCATTATTTTACACTAATAAAGACAAAATGACATAATACCGTAAGGCTTCACTGTGAAATTATTACCCAGCTAACAGAGAACGTTACAAAAGGTTACATAAATGTTAGGAGAAATTATTCCTAAAATAATGTTTCTGGAACGTTCTTACAACATTATTAATATTTGACATACGTTCTTGTAATGTTGAGGAAACATTCTTAGAACAATGTTGTCAAAACATCCTTATGATGTTATTTGTATGTTCTTAGAACTTCAGAACTGTGTTCAGTAACATTCTTCAGTAACAAAAATGTAACGTTCTCATAATCAAAATAATAGAATGGAATGTTCCTCTAACCAAGAAGAAACATTCCTTAAATATAAAAAATTGATGTTTTAAATTTCAAATGAACTTTCAAATGAAACGTTCTTAATGTTTTCAAAATGTTAGAATGGAATGTTTCTCTAATGTTTACATAAACAATAAGAAACGTTCTTAATACAATAAAAACTGGATGTTCTGAACATTTTGAAAACATTCAGAAATAATATTTTCATAACATTTTCAGAATGATAGAATGGAATGTTCCTCTAACGTTTGAATAACCAGGAAAAAAATGTTCTTTAAATTAAAAAAATGGGTGATTTAAACATTGAGAGAACATTCAAATGTAACATTCTCATAATATTTTTAAAATGACAGAATGGAATGTTTCACTAACGTCTGAATAACTAAGAAACGTTCCTTAAGGCTGCAGTCCGTAACTTTTACCTCTTTGTCGCCCTCTATGTTTGAAAACCTGGAATCGCAGTTTCTAGCGGAATGATCTTCAGTGCGCGGGGTTGTGATCCGGTGCTCCGGCTCCAGCGCGGATGAATCTAATGTTTTGAGGTGAATGTGTAGTTGTCAGTCACTGCACCGGTGTGGATATTTACTGCCTATGTCTTGGAATATATGACCCAAAACAGAATTACAACAGTGATTAAATCTAAAGATCAGTTAGCTCATATCACATCTAACTGGGCAAAGTATTATTATTATACTTTGTTCTCAAATTATTAATGTTAACAACATCAGCATTGGTGACTATGAGTATAGTATTAGCGTGTAGATTTAAATTTCTGTACAGTCTAATATCTAATTGTCATACCATTCAAATTTAATATTAAGAAATTCTTTTAATCCAAAAAGCAAATTAATCTTCCTTCAAACTGGTTCTATTTAAAATACAAAAACTTGTGTAATCCCACGTTGGCTATCTGTAATCAGAACCACATTTAAAACTGGAATATAATTTAATTTCATTCACATGTGTTTCATAAACACATAATCCTTTCTGGATTACAATCCGCCATCAAAATGATAAGTTTAATTATTCGAGCTGCTGTGAGAAAAGGCTATAAATGATCCTCACGTGCCAGAGCCTAGTAGCCGGGACAACTTCTTCATGTTTACAGATGTGACGTAATGACGCAGCGCCATGCTCGAATTTCCCGCGGAAACCCACCCGCGTCACTCAAATTACAAAACATTATTATAAGCTAACCGTTGTGAATCGGGTTAAAGTAAGGCTATAGTTTTGAACACTGGCTGGTTATGTACTTTCTCAAATATTGATTTCGGATCATTTTTAACCAAAAAAAGTTACGAACTGCAGCTTTAAATATAAAAATTCAAAATTCAAATGTAATGTTTTCAAAATGTTTTTAAAATTATATAATGGAATGTTTCACTAACATTCACATAACCAAGAATAAACATTCTTACTACTGAACGTTTTGAACATTTAAAAACCATTTTGAAATAATGTTTTCATAACTTAATAGCAATGTTATGAAACATTCTCAGAACATGTTTTTGTTAGCTGGGTAGATGCATCAGTTCAGGTCGGTTCCTGTCATAAATCTGCCTTATTATTTTCACAGATATGCAGATATTGGTTTATTTCTGCACAGTAAACACAGATGGTTTGTGCTCATCAGCAGGCTGTGGCCATGTTTGCTGCTCCTGGTTTCTCTCATCCTAGTGTCTGTGAAGAGAAGGATCACAGGATTGTTCTTTCTGACAAGATTGACACACAAGCTGGTTTCTTTCAGGTAGGATGAAGAAAGTGCGACTTACGGCGTCACGCTGCAGCCGGAAACATGCGCGTTGTTTCCGGTGTATTGAATGTCGCAGCGAACTATATTATTGCTGAAGTCCGACTCTGACACCTGGAAGCCTGGGTTTACTGTAATCTGAAATAAAGCACATGAAAGATCCTTAAACGAACAGCAGCTCATGCAGAATAGGGCTGTCAAAATGGCTGAAAAAATAAATTCGAATTTTGCATTTAAATATTATAAATATTTGAATTATATTTGAATTTGAAGGGCACAATCTCAGTTAGAGGGAAAAAAGCTTTTGGGGCCACAAGAGAGCGCATCGAGCAAAATATTAGTAATGCACAGAAAAAAGTTTAAATCTGTGAAAAAGTGCATAATGTTTATTAACCAAATATAATTAAGTTGTTTAAACAATTATAAACAAAACAGCATCATGCATGCATAGTTTAAAACACAGGGACGAAAGCCAATCACACAGAGTACTTTCTTCATTTAAAAACATGAGATGCAGTGGGATGGGAAAAAACCCGCCATAAAGTCTCAAGACATTTTTTAAAAGTTGAACTTTAATTTTACATGGCTTTCTAAACATACGATCTCTTGTAATAGATGTTCCTTTAGAAAATGCGCAAAATATGCATTCTTTGTGAACAGCAATTAAATTAAATTCAAGTTTATTTGTATAGCGCTTTTCACGATACAAATTGTTGCAAAGCAGCTTTACAAAAAATTAAAGTTTCTACGTTATGTTTAGTAGTAGCTTATCAGTGGTGACTAGTTGTCAAGTTGATGTCCATATGGCAGAAATGTACAGTAAAAATCATGCAGTTACTTAATGACATGTAATCAAACAGACAATGAACTATTAACAGCAATAACAACAATGTTGCAATCAAACTTAAAGCAAAACATTTGGTAACAAAAAAAAAAAAATTTTGGTGACGTAAACAAGATCTTCTCTGCATTGATATTCTCTTTTTCCGCAATATTTTGAATGAACAACGCAGCAGCACCGCATCTAGTGGGTTCACCTGGATAGACTAACAAAAACATTAAAAATCGTCATCGCATTTCATGCGACACCTAAAATTCTAATGCAGAGTTTTTGCATTCAGATGTGGATTTTTCTTTTAATTTCGATGAATATTCCAAATTCGAACGTTTATTTGACAGCCCTAATGTGAAAAAGTGCATAATGTTTATACACCAAATATAATTAACTTGCTTAAACAATTATAAACAAAACAGCATAATGTATGCATAGTTTAATACAAAGGGCCGAAAGCCAATCACATCATACTTTTTTCATTTAGGGTTTCTGACCTTCAGTGTGTAGCGCCCTGGCTGGACGTCTGTGATATCGATCCACTGACAGTCGATGTCTGCGCTGTAGGTGTCGTAACATCCAGGACTCAAACCCTGCGATGGAGAAAATCACGCGGCAGAATAATTACAACACGCCACACTCTCTCTGTCATTTGTGCGAGTGTTTAAGTGCGGGTTTGTGTAAAGCGCTGGCTCGCTGCTGCTCGTATTGTTGGGTAATTACGCACCTGCGTGTGTGACGTGCAGGCGTAGCGGCGGTAGTATCCAGGGTCGCAGGACGTGTCCTCCAGACAGAAACTGGCTTTATGACCCTCTGCGACACGCTGCTGTGTGCTGGAGTCCAGCAGGTCGTAATGGCAGAACTCATTCATACTGTGATAATGACTGATCACAACAAAACATCATCAGATCACAAACATCTCATCTGCACAAACTGCCATCAGTTACACAGACGCTTCTGTTCCAATGCAACCTGATGTGGATTAAATGTTTCTTTTCTGCTCACCAAAGCTGCATTTATTTGATCAAAAATACACTAAAATTGTGAAATATTATTACAATTTAAAATAACTGTTTTCTATGTGAATATCTGTTAAAATGTAATTTATTTCTGTGATCAAAGCTGAATTTTCAGCATCATTACTCCAGTCTTCAGTGTCACATGATCCTTCAGATATCATTGTAATATGCTGATTTGCTGCTCAAGAAACATTTCTGATTATTATCAATGTTGAAAACAGTTGTGCTGCACAATATTTTTGTGGAAACTGTGATACATTTTATTTTTCAGAATTCACAGATCAATAGAAAGTTCAAAGTTCTTTACTGTCACTTTTGATCAGTTGAATGGATCCTTGATGAATAATGCATGCATTCCTTTTTAAAACACTTCTGAACAGTAGTGCACATTCAAATATTTTACTTTGCATCACAATATAAATCATTAATTGAACACAAAGCAGCATTATTAGCAGTTAATCTATCAAAGGCAGTGATGTATATGTGTATTTCTCCTCACTTGTGACAGCTGTGCCATTCCCAGGCGTATCTCGGTTTGCTGGGCAGAAAGTCTGCGGTTCCTTGATTCTTCACGCGCTGCGGGAACCTCAGCAGAACCCTGGTGTCGTAATCTCGTGCGTTTGCAGCCGAACTGAGGAACACAGCAGGAGATTTCACTGGTTTTTGAAGTTAGACACTCTTAAAAACAGGTTCCTCAACAGGTTCAGCAGAGAAACCCTCTATCAAGAAACAGTTCTGGCTCTGCAAAAGTTGCTGAGTGACTTTATGGCTCTTGGCAGATTAAAAAACTGTTGATGTCTGATTATAGGTTCTTCAGGTCAGTGTTATATTGGGTTGAATGCTTCTCTAAAGAACTAGAGCGGTTCTTCTGTGAATTCAGGCTGCTTCTACTTCACATCTTCAAAATCCCAGCTAACAGGGAACGTTCCCATAACATTCACTAACATCTTTTCAACGGTTATGTAAATGTTAGGACAAAACATTATTTTCATAACATTATTAATACTTTCTAGAATCTATACGTTCTTGAAATGTTGAGAAATGTTCTTAGAACAATGTTCTCGAAACATCCTCATGATGTTATTTGTATGTTCTCAGAAGTATGTTCAATAACATTCTTCAGTAACAACATCAGTACGTTCTCGTAACATTATAGAATAGAATGTTTCTCTAACATTCGCATAACAAGGAGAAAAGCAGGTAACACTTTATTTTAAGGTGTCCTTGTTACACGTTGCATGTACTTACTATTATAATAACAATAAATAATGCATAATTACATGCAAGTAACCCTAAGACAAACCCTAATCCTAACCCTAACCATATGTAGTTAATTAATATTACTCAATACTTAAATGTACAATTACACTGTAACAAGGGCAACTTAAAAGAGTGTAACCAAAAAACATTCTTTAAATACCAAAAATGTGTGATTTATACATTGAGAGAACATTCAAATGTACGTTTCATTAATGTTCACATAACCAACAAAAAATGTTTTTAATACATAAAAAATTGACATTTTGAATGTTTAAAAACTTTGAGAAATTATTTTCTTAATGTTTTAAAAATGATAGAATGGAAGGTTTCTCTAATGTTCCCATAATCAAGAAAAAATGTTCTTTAAACAAAAGAAATGGTGTTTTTGACATTTAGAGAACAATTACATTTAAAATTATGACATTTTTAAAATACAGAATAGAATGCTTCTGTAACATTTACGTAATCAAGAAAAAAGTTTCTTTAAGTATAAAAATTGGGTGTTTTAGACATTGAGAGAAAATTCAGACAACATTTTCAAAATTATAGAATATAAAGTTCCTCTAATGTTCACATAACCAAGAAGAAAAGTTCTTTCGATGTAAAAAAAAAACAAAAAAAAAAAAACATGATTTATGTTAAGAGAACATTCAAATTTAACGTTCTCTTAACATATTCAGAATGATAGAATAGAATGTTCCTCTAACCTTTGCACAAACAAGAAGAAACGTTCTTTAGATACAAAACAAATGGGTGTTTTAAATGTTAAGAGAGCATTTAAATGTGACATTCTCAGAACATGTTCAAATGATACAATGTAACGTTTAACACTCACATAACCAAGAAGAAATGTTCTTTGGATATAAAAATACATTTTGTTTTAGATGTTAAGAGAACATTCAAATGTAATGTTCTCATAACATATTCAGAATGACAGAATGGAATGTTCCTCTAACGTGTGCATAAACAAGAAGAAGTGTTCTGTAAGAAGGTGAGCAGCACCTGGCCAGGCAGTTCTCCTCCGCAGCGCACCTGAGGTTGTACATGGGCACTCTCTGGACATAAGTGGACACCTGGATCATGTAGGGATCCACCACCAGATCCGGCAGACCTGTGCACATTCATGACAGAGTGTTTCCTTATCAATGTTGGGCTGTAACTAGTAACAAGTAACTAGTTACAGTAATAATATTACTTTTTAACTAGTAGTGTAACTAATTACTAATAAGATTTCAGTAATAATATTACAGTTACTATCCATAAACAGCTCATTACTTAGTTGTTTTTGATGCCACAACCTCTATTTAAAGTCCAACAATCCAAGAATTCCTAGATTTATTTTCATAATTTTCAAGACTTGCACAGGAACATGAAGTCACCAGTGCAGCAGCCATATGGAATATGAAAAAGCTTACATTCATCGGATGGAAATATTGCCATTACATTGATTTTGTCAGGAGAAAAGATGATCTGAACACTGATGTGTAAATTGTGGCGTTACTTTACTCTGGCATTACATCCCTATGATCCTGATACAAATTGTATAAAATCTTTTTAGAGAATGAAACATTTTCTTATGAACTTATATGCTTTCTTTTGATAAAATACATCATGGAATATAATCGTATATGGGTAGAACAGAGAAATTAGAGCTACAATTAGCTTCAAGTTACACATGACAAATAATGAGAATAATACAACACTTTTACTTAAACATTACTATCAATCACCACTGAGTGTTTGTAATAACTTCTGACTGCGGTCCAATGTGGATTTTGGTCAAATGATGAGGCAAAAATATATTGTTAGTATCATTTTAGAAGAATTTTATGGGAAAGAGATGGTGTGTGAAAGAAAAGTAATGTAACTAGTAGTGTAACTAATTACTGTTGCCAGTAACATAATAATATTACTTTTGAAAGGATTAACTAGTAATGAGTAATACAATCTTAAAAAAAAAAGGTTCTTAAATGGTTCTTTGGTATGGTTCCATGAAGAACCTTTAATATCCAAAGAACCTTTCCATTGCACAAAATGTTCTTTGTAGCACAGAAAGGTTCTTTAGACTATTTAATGGTTCTTCACACTAATCATGTTGTAAATATTTTTGTTTCTGGAGAGTGAGATCAAGTGAGCTAAATTGTCCTGATTGGTCCAGAACTCATTCCAGACTCATTTTCTGTTAGTTGCATTCAATTATAGTGTAATAAAAAGTATTAATTTTGAGTTATATAAATACTGTTGTGGTGTTTATTAATTAAAAAAGACCAGTAGATCCTTTTATATCTATTATCTATTTTAATGCTATTTTGCATGACTCAAAAAAAAAATTATTAGGCTTGTTATTTAAGTTTAGTATAAAAAATACTGCAATCATGTTTTAAAATGAAATAAAAAGGCTGAGTGATACAAAATTTTAAAATATAAAAGTGCCACTTTGTCCCACTATCCATTTTGCACCTATGAATTGGTTGTAGAACTACAAAATGAGTTTCAAATTCACGATTTAATAGACATTTAATGTGATTTTAAGTTATGTAGTGTTTATTTATGCAAATGCTGTGTGACTGTGACGTGTTTTAATGGGCGTGCGCTGAATACAGCGAGGGAGTTGCTATGGAAACAGGGTAACAACACCAACTGACAAACCGTAAATCTCTGTCTCTCGCTGCTGTTTTCACTGCTTTCACGTGAGTTTAGTCCCTAAAATCACACAAATATCACATACAACTGTTCCAGACACTTTCTTACATGTAACTGACACATTTCTGTTGAATATTTCTTCACAAAAAACTGCAAAAAATCTGTTAGCATCTCAACTGTTTTCAGGCGAGGTAAGCTAACTCTATAGCTTGAGCTCTTGTTTATGAGAGTTTGGGCTTTTAATCACATCTTTATGTGTAGATGAGAGGTTTTGATAGATTTGTAAAGGTTTTGCTGTCAGTTTGTCAATGGTTTATTGAAAGTTGTCTAACTTATTTAGCCTAAAATATGTGCTGTACTGTTAATCGGTGACGTCACTTACAAGGAGCGTGAAAGGGGAAAGGGAAGTGGTGTGTGGCCAAGTATGGTGACCCATACTTGGAATTTGTGCTCTGCGTTTAACCCATCCAAGTGCACACACACAGTAGTGAACATACACCTGGAGCAGTGGGCAGCCAATGCTGCGGCGCCCGGGGAGCAGTTGGGGAGTTTGGTGCCTTGCTCAAGGGTCTCACCTCAGTCGTGGTATTGACCTGCCGTACTTGAGACTCGAACCCACGACCTTCAGGTTACAAGGCCAACTCTCTATCCATTAGGCCATGTTAGATTCAGTGAATGAACTGAATCTAACATTTTTATCTTTCATGGTAAACAAATATTGATTAAAATTGTTCTGTGGTTTCAGGAGTGATAATATAATCTCTCCACAACAGAAGAAAAGCTCCAAAATGTCAAAGTCATTTTATTTTATTTTCTGCATTTCAATTCTGCTCTGGCTTGCTTCCTTTAAATAAACCTGCCTGTATACTAAATATTGTTGGCTCTGTGATAAATGGCATCTTATGTTTCTAGATCATTCTATGTTGATGGCCGTGCAGCAGAGTTGGAGCAGACCTCCTGTTGGACAACATCTCTAAGGTGCTATTAACCATATGACTGGTAAGTAAATCCTCAAACATACACTACTGTTCAAAAGTTAGAGATTGGTATGAATTTTTTTTTTTTTTTTTTACTTTTTTTTATGTAAGTCTTCTGCTCACTGCATTTATTTGATTTAAAAATACAGTAAAAACAGAAATATTGTAAAATATTATTACAATTTAAAATACCTCAGAAATATTGTAAAATATTATTACAATTTAAAATACCTCTTTTCTATGTGAATGTCTGTTAAACTGTAATTTATTTCTGTGATCTGCAGCTGAATTTTCAGCATCATTACTCCAGTCTTCAGTGTCACATGATCCTTCAGAAATCATTCTAATATACTGATTTGCTGCTCAAGAAACATTTCTGATTATTAGCAATGTTGAAAATGGTTTTTGCTGCTTAACATTTTTATGGAAACAATACCAGTCAAACATTTGTGGTAAGAGAGAAATGAATATATTTGTGATAAAAAAACAAAAC
This sequence comes from Spinibarbus caldwelli, assembly GCA_039654775.1. Classification (NCBI taxonomy): domain Eukaryota; kingdom Metazoa; phylum Chordata; class Actinopteri; order Cypriniformes; family Cyprinidae; genus Spinibarbus; species Spinibarbus caldwelli. Next base: position 31,840,213 of record CM077249.1, read on the forward strand.
AGAAATGAATACTTTTATTAATCAAGGGTGCATTACATTTATCAGAAGTAACAGTGAAGACATTTATAATGGAAAAGATTTCTATTTACTAAATTGTTTAATAAATTTAATAAATGCTGTTCATTGTACTTTCTATTCATCAATAAATTCTGAAAAAAGGTATCACATTTTCACAAAAAGGTATCATTATTTTTAATAATAAGAAATGTAAAATTATTTTAAAAGAAAAATCAGAATATTAGAATGATTTCTGAAGGATCATGTGACACTGAAGACTGGAGTAATGATGCTGAAAATTCAGCTTTTTATTACAGGAATAAATTACAATTTACAATATATTCAAATAGACAACAGTCCTTTTAATTTGTAATGATATTTTACAATATTACTATTTTCTCTGTATTCTTGATTAAATAAATGCAGACTTAGTGAGCAGAAGAGATTTTTATTTATTTGTTTGTTTGTTTGTTTTTCAAAAACATTTTAATGTTTTCATTTTGACAGGTACTGTGTAACATTGTTACCTAGTGCTTATATTGCTTAAATACCAATAATTGGATGGATTTGTGGGCCAAGATGTGGGGATAGGCTTCAGCCCCCACGACCCTAGAGAGGATAAGTGGTTTGGAGAGTGAATAGAGGGATGGATTCTTTGACTTGCTTTGATTTTGTTTCTATTCTTACTGCTGTTCATCTTAAAAATACCTTTCCATTATCTTTGTTTGTCATTTGGCATCATTATACCTGTGCTAAACCTATGAAAATTAAGAAACTAATAAAAGTGTCTATTTTTATTTATTTTGTACCCAGCCTCGACCATTCATCAAAAGGACTGTGAAAGCAGGAGCTCTTTGACCCACCAGTGGCAGTTTCCACAGGATGAAAAAGGGCATACTAGTGGATGATGGGGGTACTGACATTAACCTGCTGTATTCACTGTATTACACACTAGGGATGGGCATTTTTTTCAGTTTTTCATTTCAAGTACTGGTGGTTTTGATTTTGTCTGGATGGCATGCTGTAACTAGTCAGAGCTCAGGTACCACCCAAAACGCTGCCATAACCAATCAGAAAAAGAGAAATATATAAAGGCAGGTGATCATCGAGTACTCAGACTTGACAGCAATGATTGATCATGAAAACAATGATTGCAGTAACTTTAAAAAATGATCAATCATTACTGTCAAGTCTGAGTACTCTAGTACTTGTGCACATCCCTATTAAACACATACACAGTATTGAGGTGTGATGTATACTGCATTGATGTATACTGTAAATGCAATAAACATTTTAATCATACATCTTGTCAAGTCTTGTTACTTCTTGATTTTTTTTTTTTTTTCAAAATTATTATATGAACAATCCTATTAAAGAAAATGTATACTATGATAAATGTAAGGATATTGATCTGGAAGAAATTGGGCCAATAAAGAACCTATTCATCAGTGGTTCCTTGAAGAACCTTTAAAAAGGGTTCTTTGTAGTACCAGAAAAACACCGCTTCTTTAAAGAACCTTTCACAAAGTGGTTCTTCAGGGAACCAAAAATGGTTCTCTATGGCATCGCTGCCAAACCCCCTTGTTGGATCTTCCTGGCACCTTTTTTTTTAAGAATGTATATTACATTTTTTGGTTACACTTTATTTTAAGGTGTCTTTTTGTAATTATATACATTTAATATTAATTAACTACATGTACTTACTGGTTAGGTTTAGGATTAAGGTTTGGCTTAGGGTTACTTGTATGTAATTATGCATACTTAATTGTTATTATAATAGTAAGTGCATGTAACGTGTAACAAGGTCAAGGACACCTTAAAATAAACTGTTACTCATTTTTTGAGTAACTAGCCCAACACTGTTCCTTATATCCATCATCATCATCATCATCATCAAACACTTCTCACCGTTCTGGAAGTATGTGGTTCCGTATCCGTGATGCCTCTGCGTGCTTCTCTGTCTGGGTCTGTAGTAAGAGTCGTAGTAGTTGTAGTATGGATTAGAGGGACCGTTTCTGTCGGATTTGTAGGGATCGTAAGGGTCATCGGAGATCATGCGGTCATCAGAGTTTGCGCTGGTGTTTTGCCGGTTTGTGATCGCGGTCACCGGCGCAGGTGCTGCTCGGTTTGCGTCTCTGCGTTCCGGTGGAACGTACTGAGATCCAGGGCTCACCAGGTGATACGTGCGCCCGTTATTCATCCATCGCATCCGCCCTGCCGCTCTCGATCTCGGGTGAAGCTGAGAGAACACCGTCAGAACGCGAGAAGAAACGCACAGAAACAGCAGAAGGATTCCGAACCGCTCCATAATCCGCGCAAAACCGGCGAGAAAACGCGCCTGGAGCTCCTGAAGCAGCAGGACGCCGTTTGAGAATGTGGTGAAGAAGATGATGAAGATGATGATGAAGATCAGATGAGGAGGAGCTGCTGAAGCTGCTGCACATGCATGAGTTTCTGGATCAGTTTCAGAGTTACACAAGTGACACAAGTAACATTTAAGAACTCGTGATATATGACTGAGCACAGAATCCACAACAACAGCATTATAGAAATACAATAAATACATTCCATTGAGTTCATTAAATATGAGTTACATTGCATTAGTACAATGATATAATATTGAAGGGCTAGTTCACCCAAGAATAATCATTTTCTCACCCTTATATGTTCTTCCAAGACTGTAGCCTACTCTTTTTTTGCCCATTCATTGTTAGTCATTGAGCACCAAAAGTGTTTAGTTTGAATTCATTTGCTCTTTTTGCATTGACTATCACTCTATATAGACTATTACCATCAGATATTTATTATACTATATACTGATAAACTGAAGATTCTCTTCAATGGTATGAAAGATTGGATACTTTAAACTGATTTCCTTTTGAACTGTCACTAGTGTGCTCAAACTATTTCAAATATAGTGAATTAAGCTACAAACTCCATCATAATGCGCAATGTTTCCATTTAACATGTATTTTGAGCTGCAGCTCGTCATATTAATGGAGTGTTTCACTAGTTAGCAGTAAACCGGTTAGCTCACCTCAGTATGTTCATAGAATTGTGTTGGATGTTATCTTTGGAATGGAAATATAGATATTTTATTTGTAAACACACTTTTTCAGTTTAATTTCAGTTAATCTCATTAAACTAGCGCGCTAAACTGGTGTCGTGTAAAAATGGCTGAAGGACAGAAAAGTGGAGGAACAAACAAACCAATTCAGTTGAGTGAGTCATTTACACTGGAACCGCTCCAACTGATTCAAACTGCACGTATTGTGAATCATTTGATTCAGATAGGGACTTTGGAGCACAGAGCATGAATCAATTGATTAAGATCGGAGATTCGGAGTAGGTTCGCGAATCATTTTATTCAGATCGGGACTTTGGAGCAGGTTTGCAAATCATTTTATTCAGATCGGAGCTTCGGAATGGGTTTGTGAATCATTTGATTCAGATCAGACTTTAGAGTGGGTTCGTGAATCATTTGATTTAGATCGGGACTTCGGAGTGGGTTTGTGAATCATTTGATTCAGATTGGAACTTTGGAGCGGGTCTGCAAATCATTTGATTCAGATCAGGACTTCGGAGTGGGTTCGTGAATCATTTGATTCAGATTGGAGCTTTGGAGCAGGTTCGCAAATCATTTGATTCAGATTGAAACTTCGGAGCGGGTTTGTGAATCATTATTCAGATCGGGACTTCGGAGCGGGTTTGCGAATCATTTTATTCAGATCGGAGCTTCGGAGCGGGTTCGCATTCAGATTGGAACTTCGGAGCAGGTTCACAAATCATTTGATTCAGATCGGGACTTCGGAGTGGGTTCGTGAATCATTTGATTCAGATTGGAGCTTCGGAGCGGGTTCACAAATCAATTGATTCAGATTAGAACTTCGGAGCGGGATCATGAATCATTATTCAAATCGGCTGCTCTCTGTAGTCCAATTCTGAAATAATAGGTGTGTTCGACTTAACGCAGCGCTGCGCAGATTGATCAAATTCTGACCTGAAGCAGTGAATGCCGGTTAGAAATTTTGTCCGACTTCAGACAGCGCCGACGCCACGTGACTGTCACATGTGGCATCAAAGTGCCGCGAGAGCAATTCGAGAGCAGCCGCCGCAGTTTCTCAAGAGCGACTGCAGGAGCGCTGATGACGACACCGCTGTTTAACGATTCACCGCATGACAACAAGCACGTGTGTTTCGGGTTTATTCTAACCTTTTCAATTCCAATAATGGCCACAAATCTGTGTTTTTAGAACAGTAAAAGCTTTTTTACTGTAGTCGCAATGCTATATTGATTCACGTTTATCATAAAACACTGATAAAAGCATATATACCCCTACTTTATTAGTATTTAAATCGTAGATGTTTATGTTAACTTTATTTTTGACAGATGTATTAAACAGTAGGTCTGCAAATCATTTGATTCAGATCAGGACTTCGGAGTGGGTTCGTGAATCATTTGATTCAGATTGGAACTTTGGAGCAGGTTCGCAAATCATTTGATTCAGATTGGAACCTCGGAGCGGGTTTGCGAATCATTATTCAGATCAGAACTTAGATGTGAGTTTGCGAATCATTTGATTCAGATCGGAGGTTCAGATCGCGTATCATGAATCATTTGATTTAGATTGGAACCTCGGAGCAGGTTCGTAAATCATTATTCAGATTGGGCCTCAGAGCGCTTATCACGAATCTTTTTTCTCATTTATTTCTTTTTTTCATTAAACAGTAGAAAACATCAAACCATTAAGGCAGTATAATTCTAAAAACAAAACAAAGAGAAAGGAAGGAAGCATACACAGATACAAATTAACATTATACACAGATACAAAATTAACATTATAGTAAAAGTGTAGTAACCATGTTTTTTGGTTTATTATCGGTTACTATTTGTACTACAAACACCATGGTTAAACTATGGTTAGTGCAGAAAACCATTGGTAATTTGTGGTTACTATTGTGGTTTAACTATAGTAACCTTTTTTTTTTTGCCTTTGTTATTGTTGTTGTTTTTTTATATATATTGGTAATAAAACCAAGGTTAATTTTTCGTAAGGGATGTGTTGCCAGGTTAACAAAAAAGTAATAAATTTACACCTAAATTCAGAATTGCTAGGGGAAAAAAATCTGAATTGTGAGATAAAAAAGTTGCAATTACCTTTTAATTTTTTATCCCATGGTCGAAACTGGCTTCTGTATAGAAAAAGAAATACTGTAGCACTTTTTATATTGCCACTTTGGCAGAAAAAAAACACATTTCCTTAAGAGTCATTCGCCTCATTGTGCTGCATTTACAAAGTAAGATTTCTCTAAAATATTCAATACATCCTGAATCAGTCAGTGAATGGATGATTTGATATATAAAGTGCCTGTTTCTGAGCTTCTGTTTTTAATCGAAGGAGAAAAACTCAGTAGCAGCAGTGAAATTGTAGTAGTAAAATCCTACGACTATGGTGTTTTAAGAACAGAATGTGATGTATTTGTCACCTTCTCACGGTCTTAAATGAATTTGTGGAATTCTGGTTTTGGCCGCTGGATTTGACAGATTTTTCTTCTGTCCTCATCAACAGAAAGACACAGCAGCAGCAGTGAAACTCGAGTGATTGAGTGAACGTGTTAAACGTCTTTATGGGTGTGATGAGGTCATGTGAGGATGACCTCTGCTCATTAAACTCAAATAAATCACATGTGGCCTCAGAGCTCGTGTATCATTGTGTTTCACATAGAGGAGCACAAACCCTCGTGCACAGCATATAGTGATTTAATTAATGCATAAACAGCCACTGTGTTCTTAAGAACTAGACTGGCTCACTTGCAGGTAACCAAAGATAATCAGATCAAATTAGAACAATCTATGTTTTTTATGCAGCTTATTTAAAGCAGGTCTGACCAGTCTTGAAGAAAAAAAAAACATCAAATGATTTGTAAGACTAGTCTAAGCAGTTTATGCAATTAAGTCAATAATTTGTTTCATGAATACAGTTCAATGATCCATTAATCATTTCATACAGGATGAGTTTATATTACTATGGAAGCTTGTTTCCGCCATAAAAAAAAAAAAAAAAAAAATTGTGACTTTTTATCTCACAACTCTGACTTTTTGTTTTTTCAAAATTGCAAGTTATAAAATCAAAAATGTGAGAAAAAAGTAAGAATTGTGAGATACAGTTACAATTATTGTTTTTTATTCCATGGCAAAAAAATAAAATAATAACAATAAAGATGTAAACTTGCAATTCTGAGAAAAAAGTCAGAATTCCTGGTTTATATCTCTCTCTCTTTTTTTTTTTTTTTTTTTTATTCAGAATTGTACATTTATATCTCACAATTCTGTTTATTTCTCGCAATTCTGAGAAAAAAGTCAGAATTCCTGGTTTATATTTATTTTTTTCCTCAGAATTGTGAATTTATATGGCCTTGCATTAAAATTATCAATAACATACAGAAATGCCCTGAGAAATGCTGCAGTGAACCGTGTGACAACATGCCCCGCTCTTCTGTGGCACGGCATTATGGGAGACGAGACCTGAAACAGAAGTGCACAGCATTTCGACTCCAAAGTCTGACACAGAATCTGCAAACATGAAAATGAAATTAACTGAAAACATCATTGATGCTGTTTATTTCAATAACCTGTTTGTGTGATTCTCTGAAACTTCTTGTTTCTTTGCTGTCATTTTTCTCGTTTGCCATTTCCTGTTGCTGCATCATGAAAAACCTGTCAAGAGAAAGAGAGCATGAGACATTTTAAGTCACAATCCCTTCTACATCTTTCTGAATCTGATGGAGTGAAGTGTTAAAGGCCTTCAGTGACTGGACTGAAGTGAGTGTATCTTTCAGAGAGCTGAACATGATTAAGTACATGATTTCATTCAACCCAACACAACAGCTCAGTGAAAGCTGAGAATCTCCTGAACGAGACACTTTTTAAACAGGGAGTAAAGATCAAAGTCAAGGTGCTGTAGCGTGGAGAATATAACGGCCTGCAGGTCCACATCTCAATGAGCTGCAGATGTGTGCTGTTGATCTGAAGACTTTAATCTGCATTCTAATGAGGCGCGCTCCGCAGGGAAACGGGCCGCTGCTAACACACAGGACATATAAAAACATGGAAAGTCAGCCACTGTAAAACACCAGCGGGACGTTCTGCTCGATCAACACGCGGAGAGCTGCTGACAGCAAACCTGAGATTAGCAGAAAACAAGGAACACACTCACTTTTTTCACTATTTTCTTTAAAAGTTAATATTAGGACAAAATATCCTTAAAGTAATGTTTATGGAACGTTCTTACAACTTTATTAATTTTAGATAAAAATCACAATTACCTTTTTATTTTTTTATTCTGTGGCATTGTCTGACAGCAAGATGTCAGAACTGCGATAAAAAGTCACAATTCGTACTTTTTTCTCAAAATTACGAGCAGTGTTGGGGGTAACGCATTACAAGTAACATAATCAGATTACCTTTTTCAAGTAACTAGTAAAGTAATGCATTACTTTTAAATTAACAAAAAAAATCGGAGTAACTTTTTCAAATAAGTAACGCAAGTTACTTTGTTTTCCTATTTATTCACTGAGAGCTCTCCTGTCTCTGTGTTGAGAGAAACTGGAAGTAAGTGCAGAGGCAGAGGCATTTTCTTTATTTTCTTTTATTCATTTCACTCTTGGTGTGAAAGGGCCTTTACAGTCACCAAAAATAGAACTTTTTGGCTTTCTGTTATTAAAAATAAATAAGCAAGCCCAGCCCAGGTGACAAAAAGTAACGGAAAAGTAACGTAATGCATTACTTTCCATAAAAAGTAACTGAGTAACACAATTCGTTTTTTTTTTTTTTATGGAGTAATGCAATAATGTAATCCATTACTTTTTAATGTAACTTTCCCCAACACTGACTGCGAGTTTCTAGCTTTTTTTCCTCAGAATTGTGAATTTATATTTCGCAATTCTGTTTATACCTCACAATTTTTACATTTTTCTCAGAATTGCGAGTTTATATCTCACAATTCTGAGCAAAAAAGTCAAAATTGCAAGAATTCAGAATTGTTCATTATCAGAATTGTTTATATCTCGCAATTCTGACTTGCAAGAAAAAAGCAAGCAGCTTCTGAGATTTCTTCTGAATTTCTGTCTGTATCTCCTCTTAGGGCTTTAACGCTACACGCATTAAACTCTGCAGAGACTCGGGACCTGATCTGTAGTTTGTTGCTGCATCTTTTCTAACTGATCAAACTTACAGTTTTTGTATAATAATCACAAATAAAAAACTTTGCGTAGATTTACATTGGCTTAGCAAAAATGCCCCTCTAGATGACAATTACAGTCCAGTAGAGAGAGCTACAGGATAAGAAATCTTTCAACTCCACTCTTACTTTCAAATTAAATCTGTCAAATTGACAAATAAATGCACACATTTTCTTTATACCAAGTAGAGCCCTGCACTCCTGCCACTCAAATCTGACTCCTGCAGATCGTGTTGGATGCAGGGTTGCCAAGTCTGCATTTATTCTATGGAATTGAGTTGCTTTTAAACTGTTGCCATGAGTTGATTTTTCCCCATGGGTTAAAAGTTTGAAATATTGCATAAATTACATTTGACTGAAATGCTTGTATTGAAACATTTTATATTCTACTTATGCCACTGGTAGGAGGTTTTTGAGCTGTGTACATTATCAGTGTGCATAACAGTGACTGTAAAATAAGTATTTTAGGTGTGGAAATGACATATTCTGAGTTTTGATATTTTGGATATGGTTATTGCTCTACTTTGGGCTGTTTTTAACTGGCATGGGCTAGTTTTGTCACGCAGACCTGGCAACCCAGGCAGAGCAGACGCTTTCAGTTTAGAATCGTAACTAAATGATTTTTATTTCCAATAAAAAGCAAAATGACAGTGAGGGAAAACTTCATCATTTGCATTTGTTTTAAAGCCTTGCCAATTAAAACATTGGAGCGATTTTACATTATTCAAGCACAAGAACATGTGAAAGAGCTAAATTAAGTTTTGTGTGACACAGAGAGCGGCGTTGTGTCTCTGACAAAGACCACTCACCCTTCATTTGGCGCTTGAATAGACAAATACATATGAGATCATGTCAAAATACATGATATCTTGGCAAATATCCTCAAAAATATCCTCATTTGTGTCTCAAGTTAACATAAACTGTTGAGAAATAAATCAGATGTGGATCATTATGTTGGATTCGTGCCTCAAGACAACATCAAAGTTTGTTCACAAACTTTAGCCTCTAGTATTTGATATATGTTCTCATAATTTTGAGAGAACATATTCTTAGAGCAACATTTTCTGAACGTCCTTATGATGTTATTTGAACTTGATGGACATTCTAAGAAATGTTTTTGTAACATTTCATGTTCTAATCACGACAAGAAAACTGGACATTTTAACATTCTTAGAATATTAAAAACAAACATTCAACTAATGCTATATTTTGGGTGAAAAAGATAGTAGAACATTGTAAGAAATATTTTGTAAACTTTAAACAATGTTACAATCACAACAAGAAAACTGGACATTTTAACATTTCAAAACAACATTCCCACAACGTTTTCATAACCTAAATGTCTTTGCTGTGGTTTCAGATGCTTCAGTTGTGCAGCATGAGATGAAGATGAATGATGATTGTGTGATACTCAGTTAATCTTTGATTCCAGCAGCATCAGATCTGCAGGCCGTTGTGTTTGCTGATGCTTCACTCTTAAAAATAAAGGTGCTTAAAAGATTCTTCACAGTGATGCCGTAGAAGAGCCATTTTTGGTTCCACAAAGAACCATTCAGTCAAAGGTTCTTTAAAGAACCATCTCTTTCTTACATTTTTATAATTTGAAGAACCTTCTTTTGCCACAAAGAACCTTTTGTGAAACAGAAAGGTTCTTCAGATGTTAAAGGTTCTTTATGGAACCATTTAGACAAAAAAAAAGGTTCTTCTATGGCATCATGAAGCACCTTTATTTTTAAGAGTGTTGGTTTGCGAGCAGATCTGCTGATTTTATGTCTCTCTGTGCGACGTGGCAGCGAGCTCAAACCCTACAGAGAGCGTCTGCTGATAGAACTCGACGAGAGTCTCTGTTGCACAATTCATAAACGGACTGAGATCTCAGATCAGGCAGAAGCTCATTCCAGCGGTCGCAGCAGCTTCATGATCACTGTAATTTGGATGCAGTGAGAACAAAGACAGGTTTGGCTTCGAGACAGCTGCTTTAACGAAATCACACGGGCCATAAATCAACACGTGAGGGATAAACATCTCGCTCTTTTAAGAAAAACTACAGCCAGTGAGCAGAACCAGCTCTGATCCGCTTCACTAACTGCTTACTCAGAGGTCAGACGGGTCACGGGCAAACAAAGCTTAATAATGAAAGAGAAAATATAGTCAAATATTGCATTATTTATTCTAAATAAAATATTCAGATAACAGCAGCAGGCTGAAGGATGAAGTGATGAAAATGAAGCAGGACAGATTTTATTTCTAACTAATGATAAGTGTGTGAGTGCAGTGCTGTCACTCATTCACACGCAGCCAATCAGAAATGAGTTAGCATAAAAGATATGAAGAAGAGACAGCAGCGAAAATCGTCCTGTTTAGTGATGTGAAAACCGGATATGAAACACTTATGAAACACAAAATCTAACATAAGTGGATGTCAGGAGAAAAATACAATAATGGTAATAAATATCAAATAACGTGAGCCTTTAAATCAGTGTTTCTCAAGAAGATCCTCAAGATAACTTTAATAATTATTTAAAATTATTTAAAACAGGGCAAATCAAACCAAACTAAGCAAAAAAAAAAAAAAAAAAAAAAAACAACAACAAAAAAAACAAAACAAGATATTACTTATTTTAATTCAAAAAGAGTTGTGAGATGAAATGTCACAATTACCTTTTTTTATTCTATTCCAAAAACAGACAGAATTGTGAGATGTAAACTCAGAATTCAGAGAAAAAGAATCAGATTTGCAAAACATAAACTCAGAATTGCAAGAAAAATCTCATAATTCTGAGTTTATAACTCAAAATTACAACTTTTTCACAGATTTGTAAGAACAAAAAGTCAGAATTGTGAGATAAGTTGCAATTACCTTTTTAATTTTTTTTTACAGGTTTCCATGCATTAATGCACATCATTCAGCTGTTTCAGAAAACACATTAACAGCCTATAATACAGTCTGAATCAGAAGACAGAATTATTTACAGTGTGACAACATGCCCCATATATTTCTGAAAGACTTTCAAAAACAAACCCGTCTTGAGAAACACTGCAGTGAACAGTGTGACAACATGCCCCGCTCTCCTGCTCTCAGCAGCATGGCATCATGGGATGAGAGACCTGAAACAAAAGTGCAAAATGCATTGTTATAATCAGAATCAGAATCAGAATCAGAATGAGCTTTATTGCCAAGTATGCTTGTGCATACAAGGAATTTGTTTTTGTGTCATAAACTTCCAGTACACAGAGACAACAACAGCACACAGACAATAAAATATAAAAAAAAAATTACACGTAAATATAAATAAAAATTTGAAAAAAATAAATTGAGAGATAAATAAGTGGTATGTACAGTTGTGCTATAGATGATAAAATGGAATAGAATAGAATGAAAAGCAGGGATGTGGTAAGATGGAGGTGGTAACAGGTATTTTAGAGTATTGCACATTATTGTATCAAATACAATAATGGTAATAAAAATCATATGACATGAGATTTAAATCAGCCTCAAGGTGACTTAAATGACTTAAAACTAGACAAATCAAACATAACTAAAAAAAAAAAAAAAAAAAAAAAAATCAAGATATTTCTTATCTTCATCTCCTCAAAAACAGTTTTTTTGTCTTTGAAGAACCACATGAGGGAGATTCATTTCAAAAGCGTGATTTCTAGACCTGAAAAAAAAAGACATGGAAATTAATCAAATCTTTAATATAATAACACGGGTATTTTTAAAATGAATACACATTTTCTAGTCATGCCAAGCTCTAAAAATTATATACACTACCAGTCAAACGTTTTTGAACAGTAAGATTTTTAATGTTTTTTAAAGAAGTCTCTTCTGTTCACCAAGCCTGCATTTATTTGATCCAAAGTACAGCAAAAAACAGCACATTTTGAAATATTTTTACTATATAAAATAACTGTTTTCTATGTGAATATATGTTGAAACTGTAATTTATTTCTGTGATCAAAACTGAATTTTCAGCATCATTACTCCAGTCTTCAGTGTCACATGATCCTTCAGAAATCATTCTAATATGCTGATTTGCTGCTCAAGAAACATTTCTGATTATTATTATTATTATTGTCAGGATTATGGACCTGTCTGTGTTGTGTTTTGTCCCCGTGTAGTTCCTGTTTTGCCTTATTTGGTCATGTTCCTTTCCTCGTTTTGTTTGATTAAGATTCCAGGTGTGTCCTTAGTTCCTGGTTATCCTGAGTTTATAAGCCCCAGTCAGTTCAGTTCATGTTTGTCAGGTCTACTTGTTGGATGTCGTGTGATTCCTGTTGTGGATATCCCCTGGGAATCAAGTATTAAAGACTGTTAAACGTTTCTCTGCTTCTCCATCGTTCCTTCCACGGTGAACTGTGACCATTATTATCATCAATATTTAAAACAGTCGAGTTTTTTTTTTTTTCTTTGATGAATAGAAAGATCCAAAGATCAGCATTTATCTGAAATAAAAAGCTTTTGTAACATTATACACTATACCATTCAAAAGCTTGGAGCCAGTATTTTTATTTATTTTTTTATTTAGGAGGTGATTTGTGGCCAAGTATGGTGACCCATACTCAGAATTTGTGCTCTGCATTTAACTCAACCAAGTGCACACACACACACACACACCGTGAACACACACTCGGAGCAGTGGGCAGCCCGGGGAGCAGTTGGGGGTTCGGTGCCTTGCTCAAGGGTCTCACCTCAGTCGTGGTATTAAAGATGGAGAGAGTGCTGGACATTCACTCCCACCACCTACAATCCCTGCTGGACCTGAGACTCAAACCTGTGACCTTTGGGTTACAAGTCTGACTCTCTGTCCATTAGGCCATGATGCCCCAAGAATTTAGCAAAAGTTATGATAAAGACATTTATAACGTTACAAAAGATTTCTATTTCAGATTAATACTGTTCTTCTGAACTTTCTATTCATCAAAGAAACCTGAAAAAATTCTACTCAGCTGTTTGCAACATAATAATAATAATAATAATAATAATAATAATAATAATAATAATAAATGTTTCTTGAGCAGCAAATCAGAATATTAGAATGATTTCTGAAGGATCATGTGACACTGAAGACTGGAGTAATGATGCTGAAAATACAGCTTTGATCACAGGAATAAAAGACATTTTGAAATATATTCAAATATAAAACAGTTATTTTAAATAATAAAAATATTTCAACATTTTACAGTTTTTGCTGTACTTTGGATCAAATAAATGCAGGCTTGGTGAGCAGAAGAGACTTCTTTAAAAAACATTAAAAATCTTACTGTTCAGAAACTTTTGACTGCTAGTGTATATTATATGGAAAAAGCCCATATAAGAATAGAAAAATCATGGTGGCATCAAATGTTAAGCAAGACTTTAAATGATGGTTGACTAAATACTAAACAATAGGCTAAATATTACACTGAAGTGCACTGTTGACAGTTTCCCATGAGTCTTGGCTGCTTCCACCTGCCACGAGAAACAACATTTACACACATTATGAAGATAAAAATCTCACCATCACAGAATCTGATTCTTCAATGTGCTTCTGTGAGACTTTCTCATCTGTTTCTGATCACTCTCTCCTCAACCACACACAATCTGAGGAATCGTTCATCACCGCTGCACAAACACACACTCAACTTTATATGTGACCCTGCACCACAAAACCAGTCATAAGGGACAGTTTTTTTAAATTGAGATTTATACATCATCTGAAAGCTGAATAAATAATCTTTCCATTGATGTATGGTTTGTTAGGATAGAACAATATTTGGCTGAAATACAACTATCTGGAATCTGAGGGTGCAAAAAAATAAAAATAAAAATCTAAATATTGAGAAAATCACCTTTAAAGTTGTCCAAATGAAGTTCTTAGCAATGCTTATTACTAATCAATAATTGTTTTGATAGATTTACGGTAGGACATTTACAAAATATCTTCATGGAACATGATCTTAATATCCTAATGATTTTTGTCATAAAAGAAAAATGGATAATTTTGACCCATACAATGTATTTTTGGCTATTGCTACAAATATACCTGTGCTACTTATGACTGCTTTTGTGCTCCAGGGTCATATATTATAATACTTAGTGATGGTTAAACTCTACTAACGAGAGCAGCTCGCCCCCTTGTGTACACTTTCATCATTTATTCTCTCAGCTGAAACTCAAACTCATCTGTGATTTAATAAATACATGTTCAGATGCAGATGACTTCATGTTTTTAATCAGTACATAAATACATTTTCCATCATATACTGTGAGACATCTTTAAAATCATCTTAGAAAATATCAAAAATATGCTTCTTGTATTTGAAGGTTTTCTTTACAAAAACATAGGAGGTCTTTACAAACTTCTGATTCTGTGGCAGCGTTTGACTGAATGACTCCGTTAGGGTGGATTGTTAGTAGTTTTTGGTTTTCGGCTCTTCTTCAAAGGGTGAACATCGATGTGATTTCCATTAGAATCCCTCTGAGTCTTTCTGTCAGGAACCGCCAGAGCCGGCTGAAGCTCATGTGATGAGATGAAGATGATCAGCGTGTGAGAGACCTGCAGGGAGAGCAGAGAAACCATCAGCTGAACTCAGAAGATCATCATCAGCGCTGTGGATGTGAAATCAGATGCTGCTGTGTAGGAGACGCTCATGAGGAATATTGATTTCTGTCCTCCTACAGATCTGCATCTCTGAAAACACACGCCAACTGTGTTTCATAACAGAGTCTCATGTTTGTCTTTGCTGAAACCAGCAGGTCTGACTGTAAGAACATCGCGTCTGTCCTTCTCTTCTTAATGCACTCAAACCTTTCATCTGTATTAGACCAGTGTTATTTTAGTATCACTCATATACTATCATAGCTTTTTTTGTTTTTTTTTTATAATTGGAATTTATTTTCATATTTTCTAATTCCAGTTAAAATTTTAGTAATTTTATATATAGTTATTTTAGTATTTCAACAAACTAAAACAGAAATGAGGGATGGTGCCTTGGAAACTAGCTGAAAAATGTATAGTTTATCTCAGTAAATGTATTTTCTTCTAGCAATTAATTTTTTTTTAAATATTTTTACTTTTTTTTACAGTTTTTTCATTCTGTTGCTTGGGAAACTAGCTGAAATAAATATAATAATAAATGTATATTTTGTAAATGTACAGCAAATGTATTTCATGTCAAGTAAGTATTTTTTATTGTTTTTTTTTTACATTTTTTATTGTGTTGCCTTGGAAAGTAGCTAAAATAAAATGTATACTTTATTTCAGTAAATATTTTTATTTCAAGTAATTAATTTTTTATTGGGTTTTTTTTTTTTTTTTTACTTTTTTTATTGTGTTGCCTTGGAAACTAGCTAAAATAAAATGTATATTTTATTTCAGTAAACATTTTTATTTCAATTTTAATTTATTGTTTTAGTTCCAGTTTTAGTTGATGATAATGATCTGCATTAGACCTGTTCAACCTGCAGCTGTGAAACACTGATCAGTGCTGGATTCAGTGAATTAATTTCATCTACTGTATCTTCATCATCTCTAAATGAACGATCCTCAATGATCTCTGATGTTTTCATCTCACTGCCAAAATAACAGATATTTTCACATTTCCACAGTTTTCAGAAGTCATGGGTAAACCTCTATAGCAGTGAACGGAAACTACAACAAATATTGTTTCACATTCTCATTTGATAAAATCCATGACAGTGTTTCTAAGACTTTATAAAAGAGGGAAAAATGGTCAGATATAGTCAGAAGAGACAGATGTCAAATTATCCATCACTCCCGTACTCACACAGCAGTGTTAGTTTACTCTAGTGCCAGAAAAGACGAAGTATAGTGTTATAAATCCATATTTTTTTTTGTGAAAATTAAAAAATAAAAAATGTAGATTTATGATGTTAATAACTGTGGAAACGCATCACAGTCTGTGAAAAGTGTTCCATTGAGAATAAGATGAGAAATGTGTGTAATATTGATAAGAATGAGTCACATGATCACATCAATCACCCTCCACAGCTCTCATCTCACAGAAACAGCTGGATTTTTATGATGCACTTAACCTGATGACCAAAGAGAAACCGGCCATTTATACGTTTTTGACTAAAACTCAAGTCCAAAATCCATAATAACTTTTTCACTGGAGGAAGCATTATTATGGATTATGGACTCAGATTTTAGACATTAAAAACCTCTTAATGCTGGATGTGTTTCAGCTTCTGTCTTCTCCAGATGTTAACTGATGGACTGGAGTGCTGTGGATTATTGTGATGTTTTTATCAGCTGTTTGGACTCATTCTGACGGCACCCATTTCCAAATCTGATGCATAAACAAACTCATCCTAATCTCGAGCACATTTATGATTCTGAAAGCTCTTACCGTTCAGCACCTCCCCTTCTGGTTCCTCGTCTCCGAACGAAAGGAAACTATAAAGAGAAGTTGGTTCAGCGTCAAACGGTGGTGCTGGTGGACTTGCGTAGAATGGTCTTCTGTGGTTTCTGCGAGGGGAAAGCGAGGCCTCCGTTCTCCAGGTTTAGAGTCGAGCACTGATGGACAGGACTGTGTTTGGCGTCGATCAGTTCGGTGTGTAAATGCAGATCTTCATACTGCAGATCACAGTCAGGGCAATAGCCATGATACTGCACTTTCTCACTGAAACGAACCCGTTCCCTCGTGGTCTGAGCACAGCGGCTGATGTGAGCTTTCTCAGAGAGGCTTTTGGGCCCGCGACACAGAGAGTCTCTGAGCGGCGCTCCGTTCTGCATCGGCGTGATCTCCTCAGATCTGCGAGGCGGCAGGAGCGGCGGGGTGGGCTTCTTCAAGACGCTGAGGACAGCTGAGGATCTGAAGAGCGTCTCCTCAGGGTAGATCTTGACGCTGGAGGCTGTGGTTGTTGTCGTGGTGCTGCTGGAGCTGCTGTTGAGCGTGTCTGTCTTGGAGCTGTCTGTTAGATCCTCCTCCAGACGGAGATCAGACGTCAGGCAGTCGATCTCTTGAACCACCTGAGAAAACATCAGACGTCAGATAAAGGATAGGACAATATTTGGCTGAAATACAACTATCTGGAATCTGAGGGTGCAAAAAAAAAAAAATCAAAATATTGAGAAAATCACCTTTAAAGTTGTTCAAATGAAGTTCTTAGCAATGCATATTACTAATCAAAAATTAAGTTTTGATATATTTACGGTAGGAAATTTACAAAATATCTTCATGGAACATGATCTTAATATCCTAATGATTTTTGTCATAAAAGAAAAATGGATAATTTTGACCCATACAATGTATTGTTGGCTATTCCTACAAATATACCTGTGCTACTTATCAGATAAACCAGGTGCTCTAGAGACATGCTTCATTATACAGCGCTGGCCAAACTTATTAGAACACTAGTATTTTCAGAAGATAAAAATGGTTTAAGTCAGTTATTTCTATCTTTTGCTGTAGTGTGTCTGTAGGAAATATCAGTTTACATTTCCAAACATTCATTTAGCCATTAATTGTAATAATCCAGTGAGATTTTTGAGATCTGATCATCATCAGTCTGTCTGGAATGAGATGAAGAAACAGAACAAACTGAGACAGACTAAATCCAGAAGAACTGATGCTTCAAGAAACCTACCTGCAAAGCTACAGTACTGTTAAAAGTTTTAGGCACTTGTGTAAAAATGCCATAAAATGAGGATGCTGTCAAAAATAATGTCATAAATAAATTTTCTTTATCAATTAATTTGGTGTGATCATCCTTTGTGTTTAAAGCAGCTTTTGCTCTCGGTGCACTTGAGCAGAGTTTCTCAGGAGCTTTGCAGGTAGGTTTCTTGAAGCATCAGTTCTTCTGGATTTAGTCTGTTAGGGATAGGCTTGAGATTTGTGATATATACGCATAGATATATACGATAGATACGCTTTACAAGAGTGGAATGCATTTACCAAACTAACAAAATGTTCTAAGAATGTTTTTTCTAATGTTCCCATTAAGTTATTTCTGAACATTCAAACATGCATTTTTAAAAATTGTCTTATAAATGTTTTTTCTTGGTTGTACGAATGTTAAGGGAACATTCTGGTTTATCATTTTGCAATAATTATGGGAATGTTACTGTTTATGTTCTTTGAATGTTCTGAAACAAGTGGCAACATCCAACTAAAACATTTCAGAAAGAAAACATTAACTGATGGACTGAAGTGCTGTGGATTATTGTGATGTTTTTATCAGCTGTTTGGACTCTCATTCTGACGGCACCCATTCACTGCAGAGCATCCATTGCTGAGACAGAAACCAGGCGCTCTAGAGACATGCTTTGTTTTATAACTGTGATATCAAATCAATAACTGAAGGATAAATCATGAATGACCTCTTAAGTTCAGCATAAAGAGCACATGGATTCATTTTATCCAAACTGACTTACAAAACAGAAAACGAGCGACTCATCCACTGCTGCCATAACAAATTTATAGACGCTGAACAATTCACGCGTATGTGTTTCCATAAATACTGTAGCATCATCATGAACAGATACTATACGTGTATGAAGAGCTGAAAACATTTCATACTCAATCATAATTCTGAACAAAACCAGAAAATGAATCACTTCATAACAAATTAATAACTCCAATCTACAACTACTGTAAGTATATCCAGCTTCATATGTTCTAAGAACGTTCTGCTAATGTTCTTGTAAAACATTACTTCTGAATGTTCAAAATATACAGTTTTTTAACGTTTTTTTCTTGGTTATATGAACTTTAAGGGAACATTCCGGTTTATCATTTTGCAAACATTACGGGAACGTTACTATTGAATGTTCTTTGAACTTTCTGAAACAAGTAAGATTTTAAAAACTTTTGCCGAACATCCAACTAAAACATTTTAGATAGAAAATGTTTCATGATTAATGTATATAAGTTACGTTTTTGTGTTAACGTTTTGCAAACCAGAGAACTCTGAATGAATGTTCTGTTAACATTACTGGAAGATCATTTGTTATGAAAGTTATGAACCAGTAACGTTAATAGAACGCTTGTTCAAAGTTATCTGGTCTTTAATAATGTTCTCTAAATATACACCATTCATGGAATGTTTCTGAATTGTTTTAGCTGGATGTTCAGCAAACTGTTAAATGTTACTTGTTTCAAAACATTCAAAGAACATTAAACAGTAACCTTATCATAATTATTGCAACTGGAATGTTCCCTTAACGTTCACATAACCAAGAAAACAATGCTTATAAAACCATTTTTAAATGTACGTTTAAACGCTCAGAAATGATGTTTTAATAACTTAATGGGAACATTAGAAAAACATTTGTACAGTAAAACGATATATCGCAAATCTCATCTGGGTGATTGTTTATAGCTATATTATCGCACAGATTAATGCGACTATAAGGCATGAAGATATTAAGAGGTTATAAACATTAACACGGTTTTCTGTTTCAGGGCGTAAATGTTTAAATGAGACAGACTGAGAATGCTGCTGCTCTATAGTGAGCTCTGATTTCACTAACTAGTCAATATCTGACAGAGCCAGTGTGCTCGTGAATCCTGAATGAATGACAGCTGTCAATCACACGAGCGGCAGACATCAAACAGGCGCGTCAGAAAAGAGCCGAATCTTTGAATCTGATTCACTCGAATGAAGCCGAGCGGTCTGTGATGGTGATGATGATGATGATGAAGTCGAGCATCAGAGACAGTAAATGTCATGTTTACATCAGACCTCACACACCTTCATCATCATCATCATCATCATCATCATCATCATCACACTCGACACGCACCTCTTTGAGCTCCTTCGCCACATCCTTCAGGTCTCCCAAGATGTTCTCGAGATCCTCCACGATGCACCTGATCTGGCGTTTGACTTGAACTTTATTCACGCCTCCATCTTCCGCGTCTGCCGCCGCTGCGCTCATCCTCTGGTCACGACGATCCTCTCATGATGATCACGCATGTTAATGCTCGCATGTTTTCCTCCAGATGCAGAAGAATCTCGAGCTGCGTGTCCCGGTGAACACGCGCATGCGCACTGCCTACAAAAACACTGATGCTGCTGGAAACCTCCAACCTCAGAAACAGAAAACATATGTGACCCAGGACCACAAAACCAGTCATAAGGGTCATTTTTTTGAAATTGAGATTTATGCATCATCTGAAAGCTGAATAAATAATCTTTCCATTGATGTATGGTTTGTTAGGATAGAACAATATTTGAAAATCTTATATCTGAGGGTGCAAAAAAAAAATCAAAATATTGAGAAAATCGCCTTTAAAGTTGTCCAAATGAAGTTCTTAGCAATGCATATTACTAATCAAAAATTAGGTTTTGATATATTTACAGTAGGAAATTTACAAAATATCTTGATGGAACATGATCTTAATATCTTTATGATTTTTGACATAAAAGAAAATTTGATAATTTTGACCCATACAATGTATTGTTGGCTACTATTGCTACAAATATACCTGTGCTACTTATGACTGCTTTTGTGCTGCAGGGTCACATATCAACAATCATTTTTCTCATTGTAAACATAACAGAATATACAGTGGGTATGGAAAGTATTCAGACCCCCTTAAATTTTTCACTGTTTGTTATATTGCAGCCATTTGCTAAAATCATTTAAGTTCATTTTTTTTTCCTCACAGCACCCCATATTGACAGAAAAACACAGAATTGTTGACATTTTTGCAGATTTATTAAAAAAGAAAAACTGAAATATCACATGGTCCTAAGTATTCAGACCCTTTGCTCAGTATTTAGTAGAAGCACCCTTTTGATCGAAAACAGCCATGAGTCTTTTTGGGAAAGATGCAACAAGTTTTTCACACCTGGATTTGGGGATCCTCTGCCATTCCTCCTTGCAGATGCTCTCCAGTTCGGTCAGGTTGGATGGTAAACGCTGGTGGACAGCCATTTTTAGGTCTCTCCAGAGATGCTCAATTGGGTTTAAGTCAGGGCTCTGGCTGGGCCATTCAAGAACAGTCACGGAGTTGTTGTGAAGCCACTCCTTCGTTATTTTAGCTGTGTGCGTAGGGTCATTGTCTTGTTGGAAGGTAAACCTTCGGCCCAGTCTGAGGTCCTGAGCACTCTGGAGAAGGTTTTCGTCCAGGATATCGCTGTACTTGGCCGCATTCATCTTTCCCTCGATTGCAAGCAGTCGTCCTGTCCCTGCAGCTGAAAAACACCCCCACAGCATGATGCTGCCACCACCATGCTTCACTGTTGGGACTGTATTGGACAGGTGATGAGCAGTGCCTGGTTTTCTCCACACATACCGCTTAGAATTAAGGCCAAAAAGTTCTATCTTGGTCTCATCAGACCAGAGAATCTTATTTCTCACCATCTTGGAGTCCTTCATGCGGGCTTTCATGTGTCTTGCACTGAGGAGAGGCTTCCGTCGGGCCACTCTGCCATAAAGCCCCGACTGGTGGAGGGCTGCAGTGATGGTTGACTTTCTACAACTTTCTCCCATCTCCCGACTGCATCTCTGGAGCTCAGCCACAGTGATCTTTGGGTTCTTCTTTACCTCTCTCACCAAGGCTCTTCTCCCCCCCAGCTCTAGGAAGGGTTCTGGTCGTCCCAAACGTCTTCCATTTAAGGATTATGGAGGCCACTGTGCTCTTAGGAACCTTAAGTGCAGCAGAAATTTTTTTGTAACCTTGGCCAGATCTGTGCCTTGCCACAATTCTGTCTCTGAGCTCTTCAGGCAGTTCCTTTGACCTCATGATTCTCATTTGCTCTGACATGCACTGTGAGCTGTAAGGTCTTATATAGACAGGTGTGTGGCTTTCCTAATCAAGTCCAATCAGTATAATCAAACACAGCTGGACTCAAATGAAGGTGTAGAACCATCTCAAGGATGATCAGAAGAAATGGACAGCACCTGAGTTAAATATATGAGTGTCACAGCAAAGGGTCTGAATACTTAGGACCATGTGATATTTCAGTTTTTCTTTTTTAATAAATCTGCAAAAATGTCAACAATTCTGTTTTTCTGTCAATATGGGGTGCTGTGTGTACATTAATGAGGAAAAAAATGAACTTAAATGATTTTAGCAAATGGCTGCAATATAACAAAGAGTGAAAATTTTAAGGGGGTCTGAATACTTTCCGTACCCACTGTATATAGGAAAATGTATTTATTTTATTAGCAAAATATTTTATTCATGAATGTAAATTTTCTTCAACATTACCCAAATTGCATAATTTTCTTTGTGACTTTAATTACCTAATTATAACATTAAAAAATATTAACACCAAAAAACTGTGTAATGATCTGCTGAATGTTACGTAATTTGATTTATTACCTCTGTAGGCCTACTTCTTGTTTTATTTATTTATTCTTATTTATTTATTTTTCTTTGTTCTTTATTGTCTTCCTATATTATTTCAGTATTCATAATGTCATCTAATGTTGTATTTAATTGTTGAAGTTTATGAAGTTATGAGTCAGTCCTCATCTGACATTTACATCACTGTGAGATGCCAGCTAACAAAAACATGGCCTGAGAACTTTTGCTAATGTTCCCATGAAGTTATGAAAACATTATTTTTGAATGTCCTCAAAACATACTGTTCTTTAAAAATGATTTAAAGCCAGTTTTCTTGGTTATAAGGGAACATTCCATTTGATCATTTTGCAAACATTATTTCCCCCTTTAAATTGCATTTTCAAATACAATTTAATTTATGAATTCATGAATGCATTTTATATGCTGTATTTGTTGAGTGTTTTATGTTGTTTTTTTTGTAAATCCCTTTTCAATCTGAACCATTTATTGATGGATTAATATTTCATTTATAAATTCTTTTTATAATTACTGCTTTTATTATTACTTTCCAATTTAGTCCATTTATTTACAGATTGATTAATTAATTTGTTAACATTTATTAATGTCTATTTTTATTGTACAATAAGTTATTAATGAATGAAATGCTTTATGGCTATTTCTGTGACACTCCTGGTCCTCCATATAGGAATGTTACTTTTGAATGTTCTTTGAACGTTCTGAAATGAGATGTAACGTTTAAAAAACATTAGATGAACCAACAAAAATGTTTCAGAAAAATGTTCCACAAATATTATTGTTTTTTTTGTGCCAACATTTTGAGAACATGATTAAAGACCAGATAACTTTGAACAAACATTCTGTTCACATTACTGGAAAAAAAACATTTGTTCTTAACTTTGAGAGAATCTTTCCAGAACGTAAGCCATAGATTTGAGAACGTTCCCTGTTGGCTGGGATTACATTACAGCAGCACACACGAACTATAAATACAAATGCAATTTAATTATGCTGCATAAAATGTCATTATTACCTGCAGTGTTGGGGAAAGTTACTTTTAAAAGTAATACGTTACAATATTGAGTTATTCCCTAAAAAAAAAAGTAACTTAGTTACTTTTTTATGGAAAGTAATGTGTTACGTTACTTTTGCATTACTTTTTCTCATCTGGGCTGGGCTTGCTAGTATGTGTTTAATATAAAAAAGTTATATTTTTAGCATATGTAAAAGCCCTTTCACACCAAAAGTGAAATGAATAACCCTCAGGCTGAAGGAAATGTAAATTCAATTATTAAAATATTTAATTATTGCAGGTTTGCATCATATTCTGAGTTTTTATTCATTTTGAGGAATACTGAATCAGTTTTTGTGAAAGTGAGATGAGTAAATGCATGTTAACATGTCAACGCTCTGCACTTACTCCTGATTTCTCTCAACATGGCAACACCAGAGCTGCCAGTCAATAGATGGAGAAACACAGTAACTGTTACTTATTTGAAAAAGTAACTAATGCATTACTTTACTAGTTACTTGAAACAAGTAATCTGATTACGTAACTCACGTTACTTGTAATGTGTTACCCCAACACTGATTACCTGACAGATTTAAACAAAACAAAATTACACCCGTTTCTGTGAGAACACAAGATTCGGGGAGGGGCCCATGCTTTGACAGCCAATCAGAAACGCTCTTCACCTGTCAGTCATTTTGGGTATAGTGCTTTCTGGGGTAGATTTAGAGGGCGGGGCTTTAAAAGAGAAAAGGCGTTCACTCTCGCAACTTACATCTAACAAAGAATTATAAAATAAAATAATAATATAAGAACAAAATAGCGAAATAGAGTTTAAACCTATAAATATACTATTTTAAATCGAATTATACCAAAAATCTGCACATACAGTCAGCACTTTATTCATGTCATATAAGTTAGTTTCTATCAAAGCGCTATCAGCTATATGCTTTTGTAGGTTATATGCAAATAATACATTCAAATATATGTAAATATTCCTCACAGCAGTCAGATCCAGAACCGTACATTTCACACAAACGACAGATTTCACAATTTTACACACTATCGCTCTCAGTGACACTGTTTATATTCAGTATTCATCGCTGTAAATATATCGCTCACAAATAAGAGCCACGTGCCGCCTGGTGGAGTGAAGACGCGCGGATCTGATTGGCCGCTGCTCGGTGACGTCATCGCGCTGTTCGCGGAAGTGGCGCAAAAGTCACAGCGCAGTGTTTCACAGCAGATCCACAGACTTTCATAAACCTGAGTTATCATAAACATAAAACATCATCTGAACATGTCAGCTCCTTTAACTTTCGACGGCAGAGTCGTGCTGGTGACTGGAGCCGGAGGAGGTCAGTTATCATTTGCCTTTATGCAAATATATTAATGCAAAATGCATTAATAGAGGGGTTTAATTATTGTTGCAGAACTAATGCATTCTTAGTGTTTGACTTCAGGCTTTCTGAGCAGTGAACAGAGAACATAATCCACAAACTTCTGTCATTTACATTTTATTGTTTATGTTACTGCTGACGCACGAATATAGATGCTTTATATTTATTATCATGCATTATTTTGCTCGGAATATTAAGTTTAAAGGCCTTTCTAAGTACTTAGTTGTGTTGTTTGTCAGTGATGCAGCTTTTCTGTGTCGATCAAAGTACAAACAGCTGATAAGAGTCAATGACTCTGCGCTCATGATGGTGTGATTCAGTTTAGATAAGGCTGATATATTATAAACCAGTCAGATAATTGTGTTAATCGTGTGTGTTTTGCAGGTTTGGGGAGGGAATATGCGCTGGCGTTCGGTCAGAGAGGAGCCGCTGTCATCGGTGAGTCGCTCTGATCGAATCATCGATTCAGTTCAAGTGAGTCGCGACTCACGATTCGCTCTCTGTTCTTCACAGTCAATGATCTGGGAGGAGATATTAAAGGAGGTGGCAGGAGCTCAGCGGCTGCTGATAAAGTGGTGGAGGAGATCAGAGCTAAAGGAGGCAAAGCTGTGGCCAATTACGGTCGGTGATGAAGAATCACATAGCTGTGATTCAGATGTGTGTTCATGTTGATCAGACCTCTGGTTTCTTCACAGATTCAGTGGAAGATGGTGAGAAGCTCATTCAGACGGCGCTGGACGCGTTTGGCCGAATAGGTGCTGCTTCCAGACCTGCAATATGATTTAATATCTTTATTCATGAATCATCTCCTGTATTTCTATAGAGTGAATTAGAGCCTGTCCAACTTTATCAGCAGCGTTGGTTCCAGAAGTATTTTTCCCATAGAGATTTTTTAAAAAAAGTCTTTTTTTAAAGAATTAAAAGCTGTGAAACAAACCAATCAGCTATGAGGAGAATCACAACATTACAAACTTAGGTAACACCTTTATATATATATATATATATATATATATATATATATATGTATATGTGTGACCATGAACCACAAAACCAGTCTTAAGTGTCAATTTTTCGAAATTGAGATTTATACATCATCTGAAAGCTGAATAAATAATCTTTCCATTGATGTATGGTTTGTTAGGATAGGACAATATTTGGCTGAGATACAACTATTTGAAAATCTGGAATCTGAGGGTGCAAAAAAATCTAAATATTGAGAAAATCCCCTTTAAAGTTGTCCAAATGAAGTTCTTAGCAATGCATATTACTAATCAAAAATTAAGTTTTGATATATTTACGGTAAGAAATTTACAAAATATCTTCATGGAACATGATCTTTACTTAATATCCTAATGATTTTTGGCATAAAAGAAAAATGGATAATTTTGACCCATACGATGTATTGTTGGCTATTGCTACAAATATACCTGTGCTACTTATGACTGCTTTTGTGCTGCAGGATCACATATATATGTATGAATGTATGTATATATATATATATATATATATAGTTTTAATGCATTATTTTACCTTGCTATGCAACTTATATTGCATAATTTTAACTATATCTACAATATAATAATGTTCTATTCATTGTTACACCTTTATTCGATTCAATTCACATTTATTTGTATAGCACTTTTCATGATACAAACCGTTGCAAAGCAGAAAATTCACAGAAAATTAAAGTTTCTACATTATATTAAGGAGTAGTTTATACTTTATAAAGTATAATGCTTTAAAACCCATAAACCTTCAAATATTATAATGCATTTTAACTTTGGTTACAATTATTTCTAAAAAGATATAATGCATAACAACATTGAAAAGCTTTATAATGCATTATGCATTAAGGCATTAGGTGAAGTGGTACCCAAACTTTGATTTGAAGCAAAAATTGTTTGAAAATTGGACAAAAACACAAAGATACATGATGGTGTACTTGACGGCTTGGGAAAGAACTACATTCCCATAATGCATTGTGAATGACAAATTAAAAAAACAATTAGCAAAATATGAAACCACTGATTTAAAATTGTTGATTGTTTTTAGAGAAACATTACATTTATTGCAAAATATGCATATATACACAAATATGTAAGTATTTTGAATAGCTTGATTATTTTAAAAATAAGTTTAATAACGAGAACAGATTTCCTTATGGAGAAAATAAATGCAGTTTTTACTCCCGGAATGATTGTTGCGCTCTATACTTTTGCATTTTAGTACAAAGAAAATACTAAAGATGTGCAGAAGCAATTTCTGCGTAACTGATTCTTTAAGTAAATGCATTAATTTCAGACAGTGATTGATTCTGCTGGTGTTTCATGAATGCTGAAGTGGTTGTGTTGTTTTTCAGATATCGTGGTGAATAACGCTGGGTAAGTGGATGGTTGTTTGGTGACTCTGTGAGCGTGAGCAGCGTGAGCTGTAATTCTCCTCTGGTGTTTTCTGAAGGATTCTGCGGGACCGATCGTTCGCCAGGACCAGTGATGTGGACTGGGGTACATACCGACATCAGACGATCATGTACAATTGAAGTCAAAAGTTTACATCCCTTTGATTCTTAATACTGTGTTGTTACCTGACTGATCCACAGCTGTTTTTTCTTTTTTTTTTAGTGATAGTTGTTCATGAGTCCTTTGTTTGTCACGAACAGTTAAACTTCCTGCTGTTCCTTCAGCTCCCACAAATTCTGTGCTTTTTCAGCATTTTTGTGAAATGTTTTTTCATTTTTGAAACATTTTCATATTTGAACCCCTTTCCAACAATGACTGTGTGATTTTGAGATCCATCTTTTCACACTGAGGGACTCATATGCAACTATTACAGAAGGTTCAAACGCTCAATGATGCTCCAGAAGGGGGTGAAAACTTTTGACCAGAATGAAGATGTGAACATTTTTCTTATTTTGCCTAAATATCATATTTATTTTCATTTAGTACTGCCCTTCAGAAGCTACAGAACATAGCTACATGTTTCCCAGAAGACAAAATAAGTTAAATTTACCCTGATCTTCAAATTCAAAAAGTTTTCACCCCTGGCTCTTAATGCATGTTTTTTCCTTCTGGAGCATCAGTGAGGGTTTGAACCTTCTGTAATAGCTGCATACGAGTCCCTCAGTTGTCCTCAGTGTGAAAAGATGGATCTCAAAATCATACAGTCATTATTGGAAAGTGTTCAAATACATAAAAATGCTGAAAAAGCACAGAATTTGTGGGAGCTGAAAGATTTTTCTGAAGAACAGCGGGAAGTTTAACTGTTCATGACAAACAAGGGATTCATGAACAACTATCACTAAACAAAAAACACAGCTGTCGATCATTCAGCTAACAACACAGTATTAAGAATCAAGGGGATGTAAACTTTTGAAACTAAATTCAACTATTATTTTCTCTTGTGGACTATATGTAAACGTCTTTTATGTGAAATATCTTATTCAGGTCAGTACTAAATAAACAATAACATGCATTTCATATGATCCCTCTTATTTTGGTAAAATAATTAACATTTTGCAGATCCTGCAAGGGGGATGTAAACTTTTGACTTCAACTGTATGTGTGTCAGTCCAGATCTGATGCTCATGTCGTTGTGTTTCAGACCTGATTCACCGTGTGCACCTGAGGGGCTCCTTCCTCGTCACACGGGCCGCCTGGAACCACATGAAGAACCAGAAGTTCGGGAGGATCATCATGACGTCATCCGCAGCAGGAATCTATGGGAACTTCGGCCAGGCGAACTACAGTGCGGCCAAACTGGGTCTGCTGGGCCTGTCTAACACACTGTCCATCGAAGGCCAGAAATACAACATCCACTGCAACACCATCGCACCGACCGCAGGATCCCGCCTCACTGAGACCGTCATGCCTCCAGGTTCAGAGTGCTTACACCTCAACATGAATCGAAAATCAATTCCAAATCCAGAATTGGATACTTCTTGCGAAATTAAAATTTCAATTCCATCCATCAATTTCTGTGCGCGCATCTTTTTTTTTAGGGGGTGAAGAGGGGCTGTTAAAAATGTATTTGTCTTTGAATCATTCATTCAAGAGATTCATTCAAAAACACTGATTCATCCAGTAATGAAACAAGTCAATCTTGAGTGAGTCATTGAATCATTCCATTCAGAAATTCCATCAAATTTTTAGTTTCTAATATTTTTTTTCTTCAGAATTGTGAGAGAACTACAACCTCTATAAAAAAAAATTAAAAAAAGTCTCAGTTTATCCAGAATGGTGCAGCTCTATTTTGCACACAAACAGCTCTTAATGGAGTCCAGTTTTTATGCAGCTGCCTGATTTTTGTTCATGGTATTCAGCAGCAATTAAATGTTTTGCACAAAGAGACACAGAATAAATATGTCTGATATCTTAGGGCCAGATTTACTAACAGCTTGCGCCAGCGCAAACCAACTTTTGGTGTTAAAATAGTACTGTCAGGTTTTACTAAAGACGCGCAGTGATGAATCAGCGCTGTAAAGGTGTGGACACAGTTATTTTTGCGCCTGACCTTATTGAATATGCATTTGTAGGAGTTACTCTTTCAGACGCTAAATTTATGGGAGGAGAGTATTCAAATTAATCACTTGACGTGATTTACTAACGTTTGCGCTCATCAAATTACTGGTATTTGCGCCATTATTTAACGCCTTAAAAAAGCATGTCTTAAACTATTTTGCGCTTGAAATGGCTGCAATTATTGTTGCTAGAGGAGGCACCGCAGAGAACAGAGAGCGTGATAGAAGAAAGAGGATTTTTTCCACATGTATTAATTTATGTGGAATGCCAGAAGAACATGAAAATATCGTTTGCCAAGCCATGTTATTTTTAATTTGCTTCAGGAAATAAAAGATGACTTGGACCCCTCAACTAGGAGTCACGCAACACCAGCTCTATCAAAACTTCTTCAACTCTTCATTTTTTGGCCTCCAGTTCTTTTCAACGTACTGTGGCTTCTTTATTTCTTTATTTGCGACTATGCTAATTTGTGCTGCACTTGGTATATTGCGTTGGTCGATATGTAAATGAGATGTTGTGTCTGTGTTCTTTAGTTTGTGCTTTGTTAGTAAATCACTTGCAGAAATTCCGCAGAAGTTTTGGAATTGCGCTCTCGCGCTAATTTGCCCTGTTTAGTAAAACTGGCCCTTAGGTTTTGACTTAATTTTTTTTTTTAAACCACATTGGAATCGAAACTGGGAATCGATAAGAATCGGAATCAGAATCGGAATTGATCAAATTCAAACGATACCCAACCCTAAACACATCTGAGAGTGAAACCCTCACCTCCAGACTCACAGTCTGCTCTCTGTGTCTCAGATCTGCTGCAGTCGCTGAAGGCGGAGTATGTGGCGCCGCTGGTGCTCTGGCTGTGCCATGAAGCGTGTCAGGAGAACGGAGGACTGTTTGAGGTGAGGAGAGGAACGCTCCTGTGGCTCAAACTGTACAGAAGTGCAAGGGTCATGGGTGCCATTACAAGGGAATGCATGGACTGATTGCTTAATTGCAGTTTAGATAAAAGCATCTGATCAATGCATGCTGAAACTCATCAGCTGCTGTTTGTGTTTTAGGTTGGCGCTGGCTGGATTGGCAAATGTAAGTTCTGCTTCTCTGAAACTGATGATCTCTGTGGGTGAAGATCAGCATCAGCAATGGAAATAGATTCATGACTCACTCTTATACACCCATTAAATATATATGTTGATTATATAATATGTGTGTGTATACATATACACTACCAGTCAACTGCGCTGCAGTTGTCACGGTAACTCTACTTTCGGAATTCGGAAAATGCAGCTGGACTGTCCAGTGCAAACTCATTGTAACACATTAAAGTAATTTAAATTAAACTTATATACACATGGAAATAGAAATAGACATACATAAATACATAACAAAATATATACAAATAATCTAATATTTTTATGGCACAAACTCTAAGCAGTAGGGTGGTCACATATACAGGGGTTAAAGCAAAAAAAAAAAAAAAAATCCTGAGCCTGAACTTTTTTCCAGGGGTGCAGGGGAGCAATGACTGTGGCAGCTTTAACATTTGAAAGGATACTATGGCAAAGTTATCGCTTTCCTTATTCAAACTGATTTTTTTTTAATTTTTTTTTTTTTTATGAATATATGGTTGACCTGAAGAATGAAAGCTATATCATACACTTGGAAAATTATGAGCTATATCACCGCTTATCGACACTAGGGGTGTGAAAATACACTTAGCTCACGAGATGAGACAAAATACAGACACTTGGTTCACTAGAACGAGAAGTATTTTTAAAGAAATTTTCAATGACAAAATATTTGTCTTTTAATTACAAAAAGTAAAACAGTGCAGTTGTACTTTGAAATATTTTAACTAATCTATGGCTGTAACTAATGATTATTTTGGTAATCAAGTAATCTACTGATTATTTTGACAATTGAGTAATCTAATATTTTTTAGTAACACAAATAGACCTAAGTGAAAGCCAGGCTTTAGTATGACTGTATAAACCAACAATGAGGCAATAATAACTGCCTCAAATAAAATATCAAAACCAAGTAATTACATGGTTTTATTGAACAACACTGTTAAAATACATAATGTAATATGCCTATGCATAATATGAACATAACCAACTTAAGTACATTATGTATTATAATAAATACCTGCAGAGGGCGCCAATGGCCTGGTGACGTTTCACTTTACAGCGTGATTAAACGACGTTTAAATCCATTCAATTTTAATATTTGGCCACATGCAAACTCAGAAACTTTTAATTTGAAATCATGATGTACAATCAATGGCATATTTAGAAATAGGTTGATGTATTCTCCTGTGTTGGCAAAGGTTTTTAAATGATTTACATTACAAATCTAGTGAGAATGCGCACCGTTTTCCCAGATGAACATTAAGCAATTAATATTCACAGCATATACAGAGGAAGAGTTTAACCCCTTCACACATACAGTCTTTACTGGTAAATTACCAGCAAGTTACCATTACCATCATGTGTGAACAGGACCGTTTCAAAAATCCTGGTGAATTTGTTCTGGCAATTATATTGTTCTTATGGAGATGACATGATTACTCCGAGCTGTTTTTAAAGCTCAGCTGCTTTTTAATTAGCTTTTCTATGTAAATATGCACTAGATGGACATCTTTGACAGCTTTCTCAACATGTCGTGCTTCTCCATTCATCAGGGCTGCGACTCTATTATGCGCGTCTCGTGTTTATAAGAGCAAAAAATTCTGATTGGCTAGTAATGTTAGTTTGGTTTAGACTGAAAGCTGTGCTCCTCTCATACCATTGGTAGGCGAACTCATGGACTCGAAAGTGATATCAACAAGTTTTTTTTAAAATGTAGGATTATTTTTTTTCTGCAGCCAAACACTGCACACTGGAGATCCCACACAGTGCCAGAGAACTTTAAGCCCTGCTTATACACACACACACACACACACACACACACACACACACAGAAATGTATTTAGTGGTGTGTAAGCATCAGCATTACTAGTCCTCATTTGGATTTAAGCCTGTTTACACCTCATATTAACATCTGGAGTAGAGGTCAAAGGTCACGTTGACAACATTTTCCATTGTTTACCGTATTTACAAAACACAGAAATCCTTGAAATGTCATTTTGAAGGATAAAACACAAAACATCTGCTCCAGACTTGAGTGAGGATTTGGGAAGAGAGTCAGATATTGATCTGTAAATGAAGTCAAGTCACTTTTATTCATCAAAAATGTTCAAAGCAGCTTTAGGAAAATTCATTATGTTAATGCATATAGTACTTAAATACTTAATTCTCCACATATAGCAGTTAAGAGCTGGAAGATAGTTTACATATGATGACAATATGAACAAAATCTGGTGACCTGATCACGACTGCTGCATCTGCTGCTGTTTTCACAGCAAATGTCATAAAATAAACCAGAAAGCCTGTTGAGATGATCTATGATATCAGTGTGTGAAAAACTCCAGCACTTTATACACGACAGACTGTTTCAAAGCAGCTTCACAGTAATAAACTGTTGCAAATTTTATCAATTATAAATGACCTGTCAAGCAGAAATTTCACAAGATAATAGTGCCATTGTTCAGCTCAATTCAGCAACAGTGTTAATGTTGTAAAAGTCATCATATATGAAACAAATTCAGTTTTGGCTGTAAAGCAGCTCTACAGAAGACAATAGAGTCAGATTCAGATCAGTTCATTTCAATGACAGTGTTCACCAGTTATTCCTGTAATTGTATTTTTACTGTATTACTGTGTTCAGAATCTGTTCCTGATCACCTCTGAACGGGTTTCAGTGATCAGATCAGTCTTCATGTGATTTCTGTGATCTGATCACTGAATGTGCAGTTTAATGTCAGCTGTAACGCTTCTGGGTCATTCCGTGTCAACTCAACCAGAGGTTGAAACATTATTTCTTCTTCAGACATGATTCTTTGAATAAAATAAGAATCAGCTGCATACAAAGTGACCAAATCTGGTTTTCGACCACTGAAAATGGGTAATATTCAACAATCTAGACATCATTGAGATCCCCATATCTCTGGGATTGAATGATGTAGGGCCTTGAAATGTACGATTCCAAAAGAAAAGTTTATTAACAACTAGAATCTAAAATCATATTGCGATAGCTTTAATACTTCTTGAGTTATAGGCACGCAAACTTTGGAAAAAGAATATTTATGGCACTCAGACAGGTATGTTGAATGCAGTTGTCCTGACAGAAGGAAACAAGAATCATCTCTAGTTTCAACAATATTTGTTCTTCAGACATTCCTCTTTAAAAGAAATGTATCATCATATTTTTGCAAACTGACTCTCATTTGGTTTTTGACCACTGAAAATGTGTACATTTTAATGATTTACTCCTGGAGCCATATTAAAATTCCAATATCTCTGGAACCGAACCATATAGTGCCTTAAAAATGAAGAGGCCAAAAGGAAAGTTTGTTAAGACACAATATCTAAAAGGGCATTAAGATATCTTTAATACTTCTCTAGTTAGAGGCATGTAAACTTTGGAGAAAAAACTTGAAAAGTGCTGTTTCGCCATTTTCAAATAGTCACCATTGGCACATAATGCAACAAAGATTTCTAAAGTCAACAGATTTTACTAACAGACCTACTGATCTTTGTGTAAAAGTAACATTATGATGCTGCCATCTTTCTGAAGTCATTTTTACCCCCCTGCAATTTGAGACTGAATCTCAGGTGAAAACTGCCATTTTGACCCCCCTCTACAAAATAGTGCATTACTCAGTAAATATTCATCCATGACATTTAATATTTTGGCTTTCATCACTATACATGTCTATCTTTCTTCAGAAAAAATATGAGCAAAATCTAAAATTTGAGCCGGGGAAGCTTTTGAAATTTGGTTGATTTGACACAGAATGACCCTTCTAGAGATTTGTGTTGTCTGATGTCTTGCAGTGCGGTGGGAGAGGACTCTGGGTCAAATCGTGCGGCAGAAGAACATGAGCATGACGCCAGAGGCCGTACGAGACGCTTGGAACGAGATCTGTGACTTTACTGATGCCACCAAACCCGCCAGCATCCAGGGTAAATCTCACACTCGTCTGCTAGCAGCTATTACAGCTCGTTAGGAAACCAAACGCTTTGAAGAAGTTTGTGAGAACATCCAGAGCACTTGTTAGTGCACGTCTCTGTAGTGTACATCAGAGCTAATTTGCATACTCACTGTGTTGATGAAGAGTCGCTGCAGACGCTGGTGGAAGTCTTGTCCAGAGTGGAAGATGAACGAGGAATCAGAGCCAATCCGACCGGAGCGTCCGCTGGAACAAACCCTGTGAGAACATCATCAACACACTGCAGAACGTGATGTTCTTACTCACTTACTTAGAATATGTGCTGAAACCATTTGTTTCTTCATCAGATTTGGAGAAATGTGTCACTGCATCACTGTTTCATCGATGGATCCTCTGCAGTGAATGGGTGCCGTCAGAATGAGAGTCCAAACAGATGATAAAAACATCATCATAATCCACAAAAGCTGAAACAAATTCAGCATTAAGACGTTTTTAACTAAAATATGAGCCCATAATCCATAATAATGCTTCCTCCGGTGAAAAAGTGTTCTGGTCTGAATCAGGAGAGAAATCTGCACAGATCAAGCAGCGTTTACAAGCTAAAACAGCTCTAAACAAATATGTGGCTGGATTTTGATGTGAGAGACAACAGCAGATGCACTTTTTCACTGGAGGAAGAGTTATTATGGATTATGCACTCGTATTTTAGTTAAAAACCTCAATGCTGGATTTGTTTCAGCTTTTGTCTTCTGAAGATGTTAACTGATGGACTGGAGTGGAGTGGATTATTGTGATGTTTTTATCAGCTGTTTGGACTCTCATTCTGACGGCACCCATTCACTGCAGAGACACTGATGCAATGACACATTTCTCCAAATCTCCTGAGGGTGAGCACATTTTCTTAAGTCATTTTGCTTCTTAAGTAATCCTGATGTAAGGATGTGTAGATATTAGCAAGGCAAAAATACTAAGGAAAAGCATTTTTTGCAGTGTATGCATTGATCAGTACTCCGTCTCTCGATGGGTTTTGTATGAGGTGTTGTTGTTGTGTTTGTCAGTCGTCAGCTGTGGGACAGACTCTGCCGGAGATGAGCTTCTCTTACACACACATGAACTGTATTCTGTACGCTCTGGGAGTGGGAATGTCCACCAAAGAGCCTGACCACCTCAAGTTCCTCTATGAAGGCCACGAGGACTTCAGCTGTCTGCCCACGTTTGGAGTGATTCCAGCCCAGAGCGCCATGACGGGCCTCAGCAGCATCTCAGGCCTCAACATCGACTTCACCAGGGTCAGCATCCATCCATCTGCTTACTGCGTCTTCATGTTTATCAAGTCAAGTCACTTTTATTTATATAGTGCTTTTAACAATACAGATTGTGTCAAAGCAGCTTTACAGAATTAAAGGATTAGTTCACTTTCAGAATGAAAATTCTGTCCTCCACTTGTTCCAAACCTGTATGAGTTTCTTTCTTCTGTTGAACACAAGCACAAACAGTCGATGAGCACCATTGACTTCCATAGTATTTTTTTTCCTACTATGGAAGTCAGTGGTGCTCATGAACTTGTTAAAATATCTTCTTTTGTGTTCAACAGAAGAAAGAAACACATACAGGTTTGGAACAAGTGGAGGAGAGAATTTTCATTCTGAAAGTGAACTAATCATTTAAATAGGAAAACTAGTGTATAATAATGCAAGAAGACAACAGTAAACGCAAATTTTTCAGTTAAAGTTAGTTCATTATTGATTCAGTGATGTCATCATTCAGCTCAGTTCAGTTCTAACAGTATCTGTGCTTTCAAGTTGATGATATCGCTGGACATTAAGTGTCCCTAACTAAGCAAGCCAGAGGCGACAGCGGCAAGAAACCAAAACTCCATCGGTGACAGAAATGGAGAAAAAAACCTTGGGAGAAACCAGGCTCAGTTCTCCTCTGGCCAGACCAAACCAGCAGTTTAATTCCAGAGTTAGTATCAGAGAGTGTGTGTGTGTGTGTGTGTGTGTGTGTGTGTTGCAGCTGCTGCATGGAGAGCAGTATCTGGAGATGTTCAGGCCGCTGCCCACTTCAGGTGATCACTGCAAACACACCTGTATCTGCTCATGTGGACGCTGAAGATGTTTCTCTCTCCTCAGGGACTCTGACGTCACGGGCCACAGTGGCCGATGTGTTGGATAAAGGATCAGGAATGGTCATCCTGCTAGATGGTGAGTTACTGATGAGCTTAACTAATGAGTTACAGGGGTTTTTAATCTTTCTGAAAGAAGTCTGTTTTGTTCACCAAGGCTGCATTTATTTGATTAAAAAAAAAAACTGTAAAAATTTGAAATATTTTTATAATTTAAAACAGCTGTTTTCTATGTGAATATCTGTTAAAATGTAATTTATTTCTGTGATCAAAGCTGAATTTTCAGCATCATTACTCCAGTCTTCAGTGTCACATGATCCTTCAGAAATCATTCTAATATTCTGATTTGCTGTTCAAGAAATATTTCTGATTATTATCAGTGTTGAAAACATTTGTGCTGCACAATATTTTTATGGAAACTGAGATACATTTTATTTTTCAGGATTCACAGATGAATAGAAAGTTCAAAAGAGCAGCATTTATTTGAAATAGAAACCTTTTGTAACATTATAAACATCTTTACTGCCACTTCTGATCAACTTAATGCGTCATTGATGAATAAAAGTATTCATTTCTTAAAAAAAATATGAATGCTAAACAGTAGCGTATATTTGTATGTTTGTATTTCAGTTCATACGTACAGCGGGCGTGAACTGGTGTGTTATAATCAGTTCTCGGTGTTTGTCGTTGGCTCTGGAGGATTCGGAGGGAAGCGGACGTCTCAGAAGGCTGTGGTGAATGAAACGCTACACTCACAAAAGCAGCTGGTTTGTGTCACAAACAGTCATTAATGAATGGATTATTGTTTCAGGTCACAGCTCCTCTTCCAGACAGACCTCCAGACGCTGTGATGGTAGATCAAACATCTAGAGACCAGGTGAGATTCACACCAAACAGATTCACTGCATTCACATGATAATGTTCTTGCAATTACATGACTGTTCAAAAGTTTGTTGACTTTTATTCACCAAGGATGCATTAAAGTGATTAAAAGTGGCAGTAAATACATTTCTAATGTCACAAAGGATTTCTATTTCAAAAAAATGCTGTTCTTTTGAACTTTCTATTCATCTGTGAATCCTGAAAAATAAAATGTATGACAGTTTCCACAAAAATATTGGGCAGCACAACTGTTTTCAACATTGATAATAATCAGAAATGTTTCTTGAGCAGCAAATCAGCATATTAGAATGATTTCTGAAGGATCATGTGACACTGAAGACTGGAGTAATGATGCTGAAAATACAGCTGCGCATCACAGAAATAAATTACAGTTTAACAGATATTCACATAGAAAACAGCTGTTTTAAATTCTAATAATATTTCACATTTTTACAGCATTTTTGATCAAATAAATGCAGCCTTGGTGAGCAGAAGAGACTTACTGACCCCAAGCTGTATGTAAATATGGTTTATGTTCAGATGAATCATATGTTCAGTGATGCTGATGTGTGTTCAGGCGGCTCTGTACAGACTGAGTGGTGACTGGAACCCGCTGCACATCGACCCCAGTTTTGCTGCTCTGGGAGGTAAAAGATGCTCTTTAACAGGAAGAGTGTCATTACGCGGATGTTAAAATATTCCAGATTCAACCAATGGAGTGAGTTTTGGGGCAGGACTGTCTGTTTGACCGACCAAT
Source organism: Spinibarbus caldwelli (assembly GCA_039654775.1). NCBI lineage: Eukaryota > Metazoa > Chordata > Actinopteri > Cypriniformes > Cyprinidae > Spinibarbus > Spinibarbus caldwelli. The sequence goes on from CM077249.1 coordinate 31,878,446, forward strand.
GACAGAACCTGTTTGAAAACATCAGAATGACACGCTTCAGCTTTTAAACACTGTTTCTGATTGTTGAAGCTTCATCTTGAAATGATCCACAGGGTTCAAGTCTCCCATCCTGCATGGTCTGTGTTCGTTTGGCTTCGCCGCCCGTCACGTTCTCAAGCAGTACGCTGGAAACGATGTGTCCAGATTCAAGTCCATCAAGGTAAAGCAGCGCTGTCAGTTTAGGGCTGTCAATTTAATGTGTTCATTTGGTGTGCTTAATTATGGTAACAACAACATGCACTTAATGCAGCGCCCCATCTAGACCTGTGCATCATCTTAGATTGATACAGTGTCTGATGAACATGATGCAGGATGACTGACTATTAGAATACAGTTATATGAGCATAACATTCAAGATATGAGTGCAAACAATCACCCTTATATTTATATCATATAATGTAGTTTAACAATATCACACCAGCAAGAGTGCTGCTTTTCACCAATATGTGCACTATTGCAAGTGTGAGATTGATTTTAAACAAAAAGTTAATGTTGTAACATTTTAGACTGAATGAATCGAGAGAGTCAATGATTCAGTGACTCATTCATGAAGACAGTCACGTGCTTCATTTTTGAACGAATGATTCAATGACTCACTCCTTAAAGGGATAGTTCACCCAAAAATGAAAATTAGCCCATGTTTTACTTATCCTCAAAGCATCCTAGGTGTATATGACTTTCTAATTTCAGACGAATCCCATCGGAGTTATATTCAAATTCTTCCTTGCTCTTCCAAGCGTTTGAATGGGAGTAAGCGGGTGTTTCTTTTCAACAGTCCAAAAGTAGAAAAATAAAGTGTGCGCATCCATAATAAAAGATGCCTCACTCGGCTCTGGGGGTGAATAAAGGCCTCCTGTAGCGAATCGATGCGTTTTTGTAAGAAAAATATCCATACTCAAAATGTTATAAATACTTTTTACTCACATCCACTGACTGTCATACGTGCGAGCCGTTCCGGTGGATGACGTAGAACGTATGCATCGCACATGCGCCGGCGATTCGTGACGAATGCGGAAGCGCGGAGAGACAGCAAAACAAAAAGCTGGTCACGAATTTGAAGCAGAAAACGAGGATTTGTAAAGAAAAATGTAGGAGGATTTCCATATAAGCCAAGAGGAGACTGGTTTTTCTTTGCTAAAGTAAGGAAACTTTGCTTCTGTAAACAAACTCGCGAGACTAGCATATCTCAAAGGTGCACGCGTGCAACGCATACGTCCTACGTCATCCGCCTTGCACTTTATTTTACTACTTTTGGACTGTTGAAAAGAAACACCCGCTTACTCCCATTCAAACGCTTGGAAGAGCAAGGAAAAATTTGAATATAACTCCGATTGAATTCGTCTGAAAGGAGAAAGTCATATACACCTAGGATGCTTTGAGGGTAAGTAAAACATGGGCTAATTTTCATTTTTGGATGAACTATCCCTTTAAGACAGTGACTTACTGCCACCTACTGGTGCTTATACTTTCATATTTAAAATGTTAAAAAATCATTTCAGTATTATTTTTTAAAACCTCACACCCATTTATTATCATTATTTATGCAATGCTGAATCACAATGTTTCTTTTCTGTGATGTCTATTCAATGCTTTTCTCATTTAACACAATAATGATTTTAAATCATCTTTTGGGGGGTCATTTCTCAGCCAAAGTTTATTTGTGATTAATTTTTGATTAATTAGATGAATTAATCTGCACATGATGTAATTAGATTAGAAGTTGTAATGGCTTTGAAGAAGCACATTTATATCATGGAGTCTGAGTCTGATTTAAGAGAGACGTAATATTTGTAACATTTGTTTGTTTCTTATAAGATGGTGTTTTAATATTTGTAATATTTGTGTGTTTTTCCCTTTTAAGATACTGTGTTTGTTATTGTCTGTTTGGTCTTCTTGAATGCATTGTACAGCACTTTGGGCTGCTCTTGCGGCAGTAGAAATTTGCTATATAAGAAAATAAACTAGACTAAACTAAACTAAACTAAATTCTTGACAGCGCTATTAATAATCCTAACCTGTGTTTCAGGTGCGTTTTGTGAAGCCTGTGTATCCGGGACAGTCTCTGCAGACGGAGATGTGGAAGGAAGCGAACAGGATTCACATCCAGTGTAAGGTGAGGAAAGCGCTCGCTCTCCCAGAATGCCCTGGGCCAGGGTTCTGTCCTATTTTTGAATGCAGTAGCCAGCGGCTGTGAAATCATTGAGCATGGTTCACAGCAGTGATCTGTTCTGGCTTTCTAGGTCAAGGAAACAGGCGATGTGGTGTTGTCTGGAGCGTATATAGATTTACACACAGGAGCGTCTGTCAGCGCAGAGCCACCGCAGGCACGTCAGCATTCACTCACTATTAACACAATCTGTGATGGTGATGGTGATGATGATGATGGTGGTGATGATGGTGATGATGATGATGGTGATGGTGGTGGTGATGATGATGGTGATGATGGTGGTGATGGTGATGATGACGATGATGGTGATGATGGTGGTGATGATGGTGATGGTGATGATGATGGTGGTGGTGATGATGGTGGTGATGATGGTGATGGTGATGATGATGGTGGTGGTGATGATGGTGGTGATGATGGTGATGGTGATGATGATGGTGGTGGTGATGATGATGGTAATGATGGTGATGGTGACGATGATGGTGATGATCATGATGGTGATGATGGTGATGATGGTGGTGATGATGATGATGATGGTGATGGTGTTCATTCACACAGACGGACAGCCTGCAGAGCGATCTGGTGTTCGCTGAGATCGGACGCAGGATCAGAGATGCGGGTGATGAGCTGGTGAAGAAGGTCAACGCAGTCTTCGGATGGGAGATCAGCAAAGATGGCAAAACCGTCCGAGAGTGGAGTGAGTGAGACTCTGTCATCTGCTGCCTCAGTGCTTCTGTCCTGCTTTCCAGTACAAACATCTGAACATCATTAAATTGAATTGAATTGAATTGAATTGAAACATCATTAACCCTCATTTTGACACGGAGAGGTAGGGCTGGACGATTAACCAAAATTCAGAACTTCTAACCAACGTAATTTTCCCATCTCAGTTATTTCGGTTTTTAATACCGTTAATACTGACGTGTATTGCGCTCGCGTCTTTTGCAGCGTCTCGCACGTGAGTGGCACGTTAAAAGAATTTCAACTTTTACACGCAGCGCCTCTCTTCAATGTCAGTTCCAAAACAGTGGACCAATCAGAAGACTCCGGAGGCGGGGCAAGCATTGCCAGCTTTTATTTACAGTAGCATGTTGGCATGACAGCTTTTGTATTTGACGGGAACATGGTGGAGTAGAGATTCTGTGCTGCGCTTTGTTTTATAAAAGCATTCCTGAGTGCTGCATCCTGCGGTTTTAGATGAAGACACGTTCTGTGTGAACGAACCTAGAGTAGCCTAAATACGTAAACATATAGAATAACAGTACAAGATCACTGAGATGCTGCTCATTTCTCTTAATCAGCAGTATTCTATTTACATGAACTTACATTCATTTTTTTAAAACATTTAAAAAATTCATCAGTTATTATTTTCTACTTTTCACATTGCATTATTTAAAATGTATTTTGTTTGCAAGAGATGCTGGTTATTTTCTACTTTTGACATGGCAATATTCATTTAATTTTGTTTGCAAAAAATGAAAGTTATTTTCTATTTTTTTTTTTTAATTTTAGAAAACTTGCTTTTTACAATAAAACTGAAATGTGACTTTTTTCAAAAGACTTCATCTTCATTTCAAGCAATGTGTGCTTTGATTTCAATTGTTCAAAATATTCAACAAATAACCATAAACAGTTTGTTTCCTTCAGTTATTTTAAAATCACAAAAATGCACTCTTATATCCTGCCTTTAAGTATATTTACAGTACAAAACTTTAATGAACTATTAAAAAACTAAAATGAAAAAACTATGAAAAAATTAAATAAATAAAATAATCGTTCAATAATCGGAATCGAGGTAAAGTGTTTAATTAATGGAGGTTTTGATTTTTGGTCATATCGCCCTGCCCTACGGAGAGGTTTTTCCTTTTTCTGAAAATGCTAGCTAATTTAATCACATTGGAAAAAACTCAAACTGACTTTGTTCACCAGAACAATTTTTGTTAATCTCAGTTTATGCATCTCAGTTTTTCAAAACTACATTTGTGGATAATTTTGGCAATATTCACTCAAAAACTGAGGTGTGCGAGCTCAGATCAGTGACGCCTGCGATCAATCGGTTCTGAAAAACAAACACAAATCCTGTGCTAATTGACAGAGAACAAGTTGATAAAATGAATGAATCCGGTATTTGGTGATAATGCATCATATTTAGAGATTTACGAACAATTTTTAAAAGGCATAATCTTACTAAGAGCAGCATGAATTATCAACTATCACAGTCACATCAAGTGCAAAATGGGTTCAGACATTTGACAACTGACTTTTTTTTTTTTTAATATTTTCTGCTTTCATGTTAATTTTAAAGTTTTAGTCATATTTTTGTGTTTTAGTAAGTTTTAGTTTTTGTTGATTTTAAAAATCCATATAGTTGATTTTCATTTTAGCTTTAGTTATTTTAGTCCATCAAGTTAAACTAAATGAAAATGAGAAGTGTTGTCTTGGAAACTAGCTAGTTTATTTTTTTTGTATTTTATTTGAGTTAACATTTATTTTGTTTAAAGTAACCAAATGTTTTTTTATGGTTTTAGTTAACTATAATAACCCTGTCTGGCCCTAAGTATTTGTTTTCTGAGAAAATGATCAAAATGAAGTGAGTTTATGATTAAAACAAGAATATCTGTCAATGGGGAATGAAAAATAATCTTCCCTTTGAATTAAGTTGGCAGATATTTGTTCTTGTTTTAATCATAAACTCACTTTATTTTGGATCAGTTTCTCATACACAAGACTTCATATCTAAAGTCATTTTGTTTCTCAAATAAATGTATCTTGATTTAAGATCACTCTTAATCATAATGTGAAAAAAAGCCATTTTCTGTAAAGCTCCTGTGAAACGCTATAATAGTAAAAAGCGCTATGCAAATACATTTGCATTAAATTGAATGTTTATATATTTGTACTGGAAAACAAAATGACTTGAGATATTATTTATTGTTTTCTGAAAAAGAAATTACACAATTCAGATTTTTTTTTTGTTTAATGCTTAAAACAAGAAAAAGAAAAAAAAGTGGGGTCAGAAAAATCTACTTAGTTACAAGTGAAAACAAGATTATTATTCTGAGCCCATTGGTAGATATTTGTTCATGCTTTAAGCAAAAACTCACTTCATTTTGATCAGTTTTTCAGTAAACAAGACTTCATATCTGTAGGCGTTTTGCTTTTCAAGTAAATGTGTCTTGATGCATTAAAACACATGAAACATTAAGAATGTTGAGATATTTGTACTGGATATCAGAAGATGATTTTGTCTGTGTATCGTCTTTCAGCCGTCGATCTGAAGACGGGCCGTGGATCTCTGCACAGAGGAGCCAGTAAAGCTGATGTGACCTTCACGGTCTCCGATGAGGACTTTATGGAGGTGGTGATGGGCAAACTCAACCCTCAGAAGGTGCTGCGTCTCACACTCCAGCGTCTGGCTTCAGCTGCTGCGTTCATCCTGTTATTCACACCCTCTCTGCTCTTTCTCCTCAGGCGTTTTTCGCTGGCAAGCTGAAAGTCAAAGGGAACATCATGTTGAGCCAGAAGCTGGAGGCTGTGCTGAAAGACTACGCCAAACTCTGAAGATCCACAGCATCGATCACGCTAATGAAGGAGGATCATCACCATCAATGAGAGCTGCACGTCTGTCTGCATTAATCAACTCATTTCATTCACATTCATTCAGACATTTCTAATTATGTTGATTTAAATGCTAATACTGTACTGATATTTCTAATAGAAGATGACATAAATATTAATAAAAACTTAAAAACCCAGCAAAGAAATAAGGTTGCATTAAGTCGTTTATTTTCTCATTACAGTAATGTATATTACAGATCTCTTCATACTCATTATAAAATTAGATTCATTTGCGTATATTCACATTTGAGAGGTTAAAGGGCAGAAAGCATGATCACTACAGATGATTCCTTACATCAAATTATATCAGCAATAATTTGGGTGAAGAAAAAATGATTTGGCTCTGTATTTCTGTCTTGTTTTCCAGTACAAATATCTAAACGTTATGAAATCAAGATGCATTTAATGGAGAAGCAAAATGACTTAAGATATTCATTTTTGTTTTGAGGGGAAAAACAAAAGAAAAGAAACCCCACAAAAATTAAACAATTTTAATTATATAGTTAATTTATTTTTATTATTATTATTTTTAATGGGTTTATGCTTAAAATAAGGGAAAAATATCTGCCAATGGGGTCAGAAGAATAAACTTAATTCAAAGGGAAAATAAGGTTATTTTTCTGACCCCACTGACAGATACTTGTTCGTTTTAAGCATAAATTCACTTCATTTTTGATCAATTTTTCAGACTTAATATCTTAAATTTTATGTTTAGATACTTGTACTGAAAAACAAGACAGAAATGCTGAGAAAGAGCATCATTTCTTGCGGTGAAGAAGAACACCATGACCTTCATCAGATAATCATCTCTTGAAAGAACGAATGAAGATGTGCCGCGCTTGTGCCCGAGTCGATCGGCAGCAGGTAAAAGAAAAGCGTAAAAAATAAACCCTGAACAACGTTTCTAAAAACAAACGTCTGCAGAAGCCTCGATGATTATAAATATGCTTTATATTAACGGAATCATTTCATCAAGTCTCATGTTCAACTCCATATTTACACCGAAAAAATAAAAGTAGCTGTGATCTTCATTCCAGTTTGCGGCTCTGAAACCGACCGACAGCCGTGAGATGAAGCTCAGCGTTTGATTCACAAATGGAATGATGCTTCGGCTCCACACGGCTGATCTTCACACGCAAAGTGCTTCATATTCAAACACAGGTACGATTAACAGTGTATCAGTACCTGTGTGAAAGGCCAAAAATAAAACCCTGTCATCATTTAACTCTTCCTCAGCCTGTATGAGTGTCTTTCTTCCGCTGAACACAAATGATGAAGTTTTGAAGCCCAAACAGTTGACGGCACCCATTGACTTCAATAGTATGAGGAAAAAAATACAATGGAAGTGAATGGCTCCTAGCAACTTTTTGGTCTTCAAAACATCATCTTTTGTTCAGGTTTGGAACAACGTGAGGGAGAGTAAATGATGACTCTTTTTATTTCTGGCTGAACTTTTGCTGAGTTCATCATCTCAGCCCAGTAAATACTGTTTACTGTAGTAATATACAATACCTTCCTGTAGAATATTATTAGAATGTCAGGAACTACCGATGATGACAGGACGTCCAGCGCAAGAGATGATGGGTAGAAATATAAGGACACTTATCACTATATTGAGTCTAGAGCACGATCACAACACCGTTTGGCTAGTTAAGGCTTTACTGATATATATATAGAGATATATTTCAGGTTATCCATGTATGCTGCAGAAGTCGTACAGTGTGCTTGTTCTCCCAGGATTCCCCTTGTGTTTGGTTTGCGGTGGCGTCTCTCTCGTATTGCTTGTCTTACCGTGTGTAAAGAGTCTTGAGTGTGCTACATGATAAACTTGACGTGGTTCTTCAGGCTGCTGCAGTAGAGGCTCAGAGCGTCGG